>MU847586.1:0-58272 GCA_032690845.1 Eleusine coracana subsp. coracana
AATAGTATATAATTTATAAAAATATATACTCCCTATGGTGAGATACCGCCCTGATTTTCCTCTTACTTCTAGTATGTTACATTCAATATAGCGTCGAACTTCATCACGGTGGGAGGACCGCCCACCGTATCATGAATCATGCCTAGACTACCGAGTTTATGGGTACACAAGGAACCAGGGAAGGTAACCCACATCAGTCGGAGCACGCGGTTCATCACACCGTGGCTGTAAGCACACGAAAAAGGAGACCTAAACCTAAAACGAGCATAACTTTTGCATCCATTGTCCGATCAGGGCATACTTTTTTTTGTAGAAAGCTTGCAGCGAGGCCAACACTGACAAAAAGCAAAATTCAAAGAGTTAAATAGTATATATTTTTTTTACAAAATAAATACTTCCTTATGGTTGAGATACTGCCCCGAGTACATCCTACTATGAGCATGTTATATTCAATACAGCGTCGAACACCATCACGGTGGAGGACTCGCCCACCATATCATGAATCATGCCTAGACTACCGAGTTTATGGGTACACAAGGAACCAGGGAAGGTAACCCACATTCATTCGGGCACAGCGGTTCATCACACCGTGGCTGTAAGCACATGAAAAAGGAGACCTAAACCTAAAACGAGCATAACTTTTGCATCCGTTGTCCGATCGGGGCATACTTTTTTTTTCCAGAAAGCTTGTGGCGAGGCCAACACCGACAAAAAGCGAAATTCAAAGAGTAGAATAGTATATAATTTTATAAAAAATAAATACTTCCCTATGGTTGAGATACCGTCTCGAGTACCTCCTACTGCTAGCATGTTACATTCAATACAGTGTCGAACTCCATCGCGGTGGAGGACTCGCCCACCATATCATGAACCGCGCCTAGACTACCGCGTTTATGGGTACACAAAGAACTATGGAAGGTAACCCACATCATTCGGGCACGCGGTTCATCACACCGTGGCTGTAAGCACACGAAAAAGGAGACCTAAACCTAAAACGAGCATAACTTTTGCATCCATTGTCTGATCAGGGCATACTTTTTTTTGTAGAAAGCTTGCGGCGAGGCCAACACTGACAAAAAGCGAAATTCAAAGAGTTGAATAGTATATAATTTTTTACAAAATAAATACTTCCCTATGGTTGAGATTCTGCCCCGAGTACCTCCTACTGCGAGCATGTTATATTCAGTACAGCGTCGAACTCCATCGCGGTGGAGGACTCGCCCACCGTATTATGAACCGCGCCTAGACTACCGAGTTAATGGGTACACAAGGAACCATGGAAGGTAAACCACATCCCTCGAACACGTGGTTCAGCACACCGTGGGTGTAAGCACACGAAAAAAGGGGACCTTTAAACCAAAAACAAGTGTAACTTTTGCGTTCGTTGTCCGTCCGGGGAATACTTTTTTCTAGAAAGCTTGCGGCGAGGCCAACACGGACAAAAAGTGAAATTCAACGTGTAGAATAGTATATAATTTTATAAACAATATATACTTCCCTATGGTTGAGATACCGCCCCGAGTACCTCTTACTGCTAGTATGTTACATTCAATATAGCGTCGAACTTCATCACGGTGGAGGACTCGCCCACCGTATCATGAATCGCGCCTAGACTACCGAGTTTATGGGTACACAAGGAACCATGGAAGGTAAACCACTTCATTCGGGCATGCGGTTCATCACACCGTGGCTGTAAGCACACGAAAAAGGAGACCTAAACCTAAAACAAGCATAACTTTTACATCCGTTGTCTGATCAGTACATACTATTTTTTCTAGAAAGGTTGTGGCAAGGCCAACACTGACAAAAAAAGCGAAATTCAAAGAAAAGAATAGTATATAATTTTATAAAAAATAAATACTTCCCTATGGTTGAGATACCGTCTCGAGTACATCCTACTGCTAGCATGTTACATTCAATATAGCGTCGAACTTCATCACGGTGGAGGACTCGCCCACCGTATCATGAATCACGCCTAGACTACCGAGTTTATGGGTACACAAGGAACCAGGGAAGGTAAACCACTTCATTCGGGCACGCGGTTCATCACACCGTGGCTGTAAGCACACGAAAAAGGAGACCTAAACCTAAAACAAGCATAACTTTTACATCCGTTGTCTGATCAGTACATACTATTTTTTCTAGAAAGGTTGTGGCAAGGCCAACACTGACAAAAAAAGCGAAATTCAAAGAGAAGAATAGTATATAATTTTATAAAAAATAAATACTTCCCTATGGTTGAGATACCATCTCGAGTACATCCTACTGCTAGCATGTTACATTCAATACAGCGTCGAACACCATCGCGGTCGACTCGCCCACCATATCATGAACCGCGCCTAGACTGCTAGGTTTATGGGTACACAAGGAATCATGGAAGGTAACCTACATCATTGGGGCACACGGTTCATCACACTGTGGCTGTAAGCACACGAAAAAGGAGACCTAAACCTAAAACGAGCATAACTTTTGCATCCGTTGTCCGATCGGGGCATACTTTTTTTTCTAGAAAGCTTGTGGCGAGGCCAACACCGACAAAAAGCGAAATTCAAAGAGTAAAATAGTATATAATTTTATAAAAAATAAATACTTCCCTATGGTTGAGATACCGCCTCGAGTACCTCCTACTGCTAGCATGTTACATTCAATACAATGTCGAACTCCATCGCGGTGGAGGACTCGCCCACCATATCATGAACCGCGCCTAGACTATCGCGTTTATGGGTACACGAAGAACTATGGAAGGTAACCCACATCATTCGGGCACGCGGTTCATCACACCGTGGCTGTAAGCACACGAAAAAGGAGACCTAAACCTAAAACGAGCATAACTTTTGCATCCATTGTCTGATCAGGGCATACTTTTTTTTGTAGAAAGCTTGCGGCGAGGCCAACACTGACAAAAAGCGAAATTCAAAGAGTTGAATAGTATATAATTTTTTACAAAATAAATACTTCCCTATGGTTGAGATTCTGCCCCGAGTACCTCCTACTGCGAGCATGTTATATTCAGTACAGCGTCGAACTCCATCGCGGTGGAGGACTCGCCCACCGTATTATGAACCGCGCCTAGACTACCGAGTTAATGGGTACACAAGGAACCATGGAAGGTAAACCACATCCCTCGAACACGTGGTTCAGCACACCGTGGGTGTAAGCACACGAAAAAGGGGACCTTTAACCAAAAACAAGTGTAACTTTTGCGTTCGTTGTCCGTCCGGGGAATACTTTTTTTCTAGAAAGCTTGCGGCGAGGCCAACACGGACAAAAAGTGAAATTCAACGTGTAGAATAGTATATAATTTTATAAACAATATATACTTCCCTATGGTTGAGATACCGCCCCGAGTACCTCTTACTGCTAGTATGTTACATTCAATATAGCGTCGAACTTCATCACGGTGGAGGACTCGCCCACCGTATCATGAATCGCGCCTAGACTACCGAGTTTATGGGTACACAAGGAACCAGGGAAGGTAAACCACTTCATTCGGGCATGCGGTTCATCACACCGTGGCTGTAAGCACACGAAAAAGGAGACCTAAACCTAAAACAAGCATAACTTTTACATCCGTTGTCTGATCAGTACATACTATTTTTTCTAGAAAGGTTGTGGCAAGGCCAACACTGACAAAAAAAGCGAAATTCAAAGAAAAGAATAGTATATAATTTTATAAAAAATAAATACTTCCCTATGGTTGAGATACCGTCTCGAGTACATCCTACTGCTAGCATGTTACATTCAATATAGCGTCGAACTTCATCACGGTGGAGGACTCGCCCACCGTATCATGAATCACGCCTAGACTACCGAGTTTATGGGTACACAAGGAACCAGGGAAGGTAAACCACTTCATTCGGGCACGCGGTTCATCACACCGTGGCTGTAAGCACACGAAAAAGGAGACCTAAACCTAAAACAAGCATAACTTTTACATCCGTTGTCTGATCAGTACATACTATTTTTTCTAGAAAGGTTGTGGCAAGGCCAACACTGACAAAAAAAGCGAAATTCAAAGAGAAGAATAGTATATAATTTTATAAAAAATAAATACTTCCCTATGGTTGAGATACCATCTCGAGTACATCCTACTGCTAGCATGTTACATTCAATACAGCGTCGAACACCATCGCGGTCGACTCGCCCACCATATCATGAACCGCGCCTAGACTGCTAGGTTTATGGGTACACAAGGAATCATGGAAGGTAACCTACATCATTGGGGCACACGGTTCATCACACTGTGGCTGTAAGCACACGAAAAAGGAGACCTAAACCTAAAACGAGCATAACTTTTGCATCCGTTGTCCGATCGGGGCATACTTTTTTTTCTAGAAAGCTTGTGGCGAGGCCAACACCGACAAAAAGCGAAATTCAAAGAGTAAAATAGTATATAATTTTATAAAAAATAAATACTTCCCTATGGTTGAGATACCGCCTCGAGTACCTCCTACTGCTAGCATGTTACATTCAATACAATGTCGAACTCCATCGCGGTGGAGGACTCGCCCACCATATCATGAACCGCGCCTAGACTATCGCGTTTATGGGTACACGAAGAACTATGGAAGGTAACCCACTTCATTCGGGCACGCGGTTCATCACACCGTGGCTGTAAGCACACGAAAAAGGAGACCTAAACCTAAAACGAGCATAACTTTTACATCCGTTGTCTGATCAGTACATACTATTTTTTCTAGAAAGGTTGTGGCAAGGCCAACACTGACAAAAAGTGAAATTCAAAGAGAAGAATAGTATATAATTTTATAAAAAATAAATACTTCCCTATGGTTGAGATACCATCTCGAGTACCTCCTACTGCTAGCATGTTACATTCAATACAGCGTCGAACACCATCGCGGTGGACTCGCCCACCATATTATGAACCGCGCCTATACTGCTAGGTTTATGGGTACACAAGGAATCATGGAAGGTAACCTACATCATTCGGGCACACGGTTCAGTCACACTATGGCTGTAAGCACACGAAAAAGGAGACCTAAACCTAAAACGAGCATAACTTTTGCATCCGTTGTCCGATCGAGGCATACTTTTTTTTCTAGAAAGCTTGTGGCGAGGCCAACACCGACAAAAAGCGAAATTCAAAGAGTAGAATAGTATATAATTTTATAAAAAATAAATACTTCCCTATGGTTGAGATACCGTCTCGAGTACATCCTACTGCTAGCATGTTACATTCAATACAGCGTCGAACACCATCGCGGTGGACTCGCCCACCATATCATGAACCGCGCCTAGACTGCTAGGTTTATGGGTACACAAGGAATCATGGAAGGTAACCTACATCATTGGGGCACACGGTTCATCACACTGTGGCTGTAAGCACACGAAAAAGGAGACCTAAACCTAAAACGAGCATAACTTTTGCATCCGTTGTCCGATCGGGGCATACTTTTTTTTCTAGAAAGCTTGTGGCGAGGCCAACACAGACAAAAAGCGAAATTCAAAGAGTAAAATAGTATATAATTTTATAAAAAATAAATACTTCCCTATGGTTGAGATACCGCCTCGAGTACCTCCTACTGCTAGCATGTTACATTCAATACAATGTCGAACTCCATCGCGGTGGAGGACTCGCCCACCATATCATGAACCGCGCCTAGACTATCGCGTTTATGGGTACACGAAGAACTATGGAAGGTAACCCACATCATTCGGGCACGCGGTTCATCACACCGTGGCTGTAAGCACACGAAAAAGGAGACCTAAACCTAAAACGAGCATAACTTTTGCATCCATTGTCTGATCAGGGCATACTTTTTTTTGTAGAAAGCTTGCGGCGAGGCCAACACTGACAAAAAGCGAAATTCAAAGAGTTGAATAGTATATAATTTTTTACAAAATAAATACTTCCCTATGGTTGAGATTCTGCCCCGAGTACCTCCTACTGCGAGCATGTTATATTCAGTACAGCGTCGAACTCCATCGCGGTGGAGGACTCGCCCACCGTATTATGAACCGCGCCTAGACTACCGAGTTAATGGGTACACAAGGAACCATGGAAGGTAAACCACATCCCTCGAACACGTGGTTCAGCACACCGTGGGTGTAAGCACACGAAAAAGGGGACCTTTAACCAAAAACAAGTGTAACTTTTGCGTTCGTTGTCCGTCCGGGGAATACTTTTTTTCTAGAAAGCTTGCGGCGAGGCCAACACGGACAAAAAGTGAAATTCAACGTGTAGAATAGTATATAATTTTATAAACAATATATACTTCCCTATGGTTGAGATACCGCCCCGAGTACCTCTTACTGCTAGTATGTTACATTCAATATAGCGTCGAACTTCATCACGGTGGAGGACTCGCCCACCGTATCATGAATCGCGCCTAGACTACCGAGTTTATGGGTACACAAGGAACCAGGGAAGGTAAACCACTTCATTCGGGCATGCGGTTCATCACACCGTGGCTGTAAGCACACGAAAAAGGAGACCTAAACCTAAAACAAGCATAACTTTTACATCCGTTGTCTGATCAGTACATACTATTTTTTCTAGAAAGGTTGTGGCAAGGCCAACACTGACAAAAAAAGCGAAATTCAAAGAAAAGAATAGTATATAATTTTATAAAAAATAAATACTTCCCTATGGTTGAGATACCGTCTCGAGTACATCCTACTGCTAGCATGTTACATTCAATATAGCGTCGAACTTCATCACGGTGGAGGACTCGCCCACCGTATCATGAATCACGCCTAGACTACCGAGTTTATGGGTACACAAGGAACCAGGGAAGGTAAACCACTTCATTCGGGCACGCGGTTCATCACACCGTGGCTGTAAGCACACGAAAAAGGAGACCTAAACCTAAAACAAGCATAACTTTTACATCCGTTGTCTGATCAGTACATACTATTTTTTCTAGAAAGGTTGTGGCAAGGCCAACACTGACAAAAAAAGCGAAATTCAAAGAGAAGAATAGTATATAATTTTATAAAAAATAAATACTTCCCTATGGTTGAGATACCATCTCGAGTACATCCTACTGCTAGCATGTTACATTCAATACAGCGTCGAACACCATCGCGGTCGACTCGCCCACCATATCATGAACCGCGCCTAGACTGCTAGGTTTATGGGTACACAAGGAATCATGGAAGGTAACCTACATCATTGGGGCACACGGTTCATCACACTGTGGCTGTAAGCACACGAAAAAGGAGACCTAAACCTAAAACGAGCATAACTTTTGCATCCGTTGTCCGATCGGGGCATACTTTTTTTTCTAGAAAGCTTGTGGCGAGGCCAACACCGACAAAAAGCGAAATTCAAAGAGTAAAATAGTATATAATTTTATAAAAAATAAATACTTCCCTATGGTTGAGATACCGCCTCGAGTACCTCCTACTGCTAGCATGTTACATTCAATACAATGTCGAACTCCATCGCGGTGGAGGACTCGCCCACCATATCATGAACCGCGCCTAGACTATCGCGTTTATGGGTACACGAAGAACTATGGAAGGTAACCCACTTCATTCGGGCACGCGGTTCATCACACCGTGGCTGTAAGCACACGAAAAAGGAGACCTAAACCTAAAACGAGCATAACTTTTACATCCGTTGTCTGATCAGTACATACTATTTTTTCTAGAAAGGTTGTGGCAAGGCCAACACTGACAAAAAGTGAAATTCAAAGAGAAGAATAGTATATAATTTTATAAAAAATAAATACTTCCCTATGGTTGAGATACCATCTCGAGTACCTCCTACTGCTAGCATGTTACATTCAATACAGCGTCGAACACCATCGCGGTGGACTCGCCCACCATATTATGAACCGCGCCTATACTGCTAGGTTTATGGGTACACAAGGAATCATGGAAGGTAACCTACATCATTCGGGCACACGGTTCGTCACACTATGGCTGTAAGCACACGAAAAAGGAGACCTAAACCTAAAACGAGCATAACTTTTGCATCCGTTGTCCGATCGAGGCATACTTTTTTTTCTAGAAAGCTTGTGGCGAGGCCAACACCGACAAAAAGCGAAATTCAAAGAGTAGAATAGTATATAATTTTATAAAAAATAAATACTTCCCTATGGTTGAGATACCGTCTCGAGTACATCCTACTGCTAGCATGTTACATTCAATACAGCGTCGAACACCATCGCGGTGGACTCGCCCACCATATCATGAACCGCGCCTAGACTGCTAGGTTTATGGGTACACAAGGAATCATGGAAGGTAACCTACATCATTGGGGCACACGGTTCATCACACTGTGGCTGTAAGCACACGAAAAAGGAGACCTAAACCTAAAACGAGCATAACTTTTGCATCCGTTGTCCGATCGGGGCATACTTTTTTTTCTAGAAAGCTTGTGGCGAGGCCAACACAGACAAAAAGCGAAATTCAAAGAGTAAAATAGTATATAATTTTATAAAAAATAAATACTTCCCTATGGTTGAGATACCGCCTCGAGTACCTCCTAGTGCTAGCATGTTACATTCAATACAATGTCGAACTCCATCGCGGTGGAGGACTCGCCCACCATATCATGAACCGCGCCTAGACTATCACGTTTATGGGTACACAAAGAACTATGGAAGGTAACCCACTTCATTCGGGCACGCGGTTCATCACACCGTGGCTGTAAGCACACGAAAAAGGAGACCTAAACCTAAAACGAGCATAACTTTTACATCCGTTGTCTGATCAGTACATACTATTTTTTCTAGAAAGGTTGTGGCAAGGCCAACACTGACAAAAAGTGAAATTCAAAGAGAAGAATAGTATATAATTTTATAAAAAATAAATACTTCCCTATGGTTGAGATACCGTCTCGAGTACCTCCTACTGCTAGCATGTTACATTCAATACAGCGTCGAACACCATCGCGGTGGACTCGCCCACCATATCATGAACCGCGCCTATACTGCTAGGTTTATGGGTACACAAGGAATCATGGAAGGTAACCTACATCATTCGGGCACACGGTTCGTCACACTGTGGCTCTAAGCACACGAAAAAGGAGACCTAAACCTAAAACGAGCATAACTTTTGCATCCGTTGTCCGATCGAGGCATACTTTTTTTTCTAGAAAGCTTGTGGCGAGGCCAACACCGACAAAAAGCGAAATTCAAAGAGTAGAATAGTATATAATTTTATAAAAAATAAATACTTCCCTATGGTTGAGATACCGTCTCGAGTACCTCCTACTGCTAGCATGTTACATTCAATACAGTGTCGAACTCCATCGCGGTGGAGGACTCGCCCACCATATCATGAACCGCGCCTAGACTACCGCGTTTATGGGTACACAAAGAACTATGGAAGGTAACCCACATCATTCGGGCACGCGGTTCATCACACCGTGGCTGTAAGCACACGAAAAAGGAGACCTAAACCTAAAACGAGCATAACTTTTGCATCCATTGTCCGATCAGGCCATACTTTTTTTTGTAGAAAGCTTGCGGCGAGGCCAACACTGACAAAAAGCAAAATTCAAAGAGTTGAATAGTATATAGATTTTTACAAAATAAATACTTCCCTATGGTTGAGATTCTGCCCCGAGTACCTCCTACTGCGAGCATGTTATATTCAGTACAGCGTCGAACTCCATCGCGGTGGAGGACTCGCCCACCGTATCATGAACCGCGCCTAGACTACTGAGTTAATGGGTACACAAGGAACCATGGAAGGTAAACCACATCCCTCGAACACATGGTTCAGCACACCGTGGGAGTAAGCACACGAAAAAGGGGACCTTTAACCAAAAACAAGTGTAACTTTTGCGTTCCTTGTCCGATCGGGGTATACTTTTTTTTTCCAGAAAGCTTGTGGCGAGGCCAACACCGACAAAAAGCGAAATTCAAAGAGTAGAATAGTATATAATTTTATAAAAAATAAATACTTCCCTATGGTTGAGATACCGTCTCGAGTACATCCTACTGCTAGCATGTTACATTCAATATAGCGTCGAACTTCATCACGGTGGAGGACTCACCCACCGTATCATGAATCACGCCTAGACTACCGAGTTTATGGGTACACAAGGAACCAGGGAAGGTAACCCACTTCATTCGGGCACGCGGTTCATCACACCGTGGCTGTAAGCACACGAAAAAGGAGACCTAAACCTAAAACGAGCATAACTTTTACATCCGTTGTCTGATCAGTACATACTATTTTTTCTAGAAAGGTTGTGGCAAGGCCAACACTGACAAAAAGTGAAATTCAAAGAGAAGAATAGTATATAATTTTATAAAAAATAAATACTTCCCTATGGTTGAGATACCATCTCGAGTACCTCCTACTGCTAGCATGTTACATTCAATACAGCGTCGAACACCATCGCGGTGGACTCGCCCACCATATCATGAATCGCGCCTATACTGCTAGATTTATGGGTACACAAGGAATCATGGAAGGTAACCTACATCATTCGGGCGCACGGTTCATCACACTGTGGCTGTAAGCACACGAAAAAGGAGACCTAAACCTAAAACGAGCATAACTTTTGCATCCGTTGTCCGATCGAGGCATACTTTTTTTTCTAGAAAGCTTGTGGCGAGGCCAACACCGACAAAAAGCGAAATTCAAAGAGTAGAATAGTATATAATTTTATAAAAAATAAATACTTCCCTATGGTTGAGATACCGTCTCGAGTACCTCCTACTGCTAGCATGTTACATTCAATACAGTGTCGAACTCCATCGCGGTGGAGGACTCGCCCACCATATCATGAACCGCGCCTAGACTACCGCGTTTATGGGTACACAAAGAACTATGGAAGGTAACCCACATCATTCGGGCACGCGGTTCATCACACCGTGGCTGTAAGCACACGAAAAAGGAGACCTAAACCTAAAACGAGCATAACTTTTGCATCCATTGTCTGATCAGGGCATACTTTTTTTTGTAGAAAGCTTGCGGCGAGGCCAACACTGACAAAAAGCAAAATTCAAAGAGTTGAATAGTATATAATTTTTTACAAAATAAATACTTCCCTATGGTTGAGATTCTGCCCCGAGTACCTCCTACTGCGAGCATGTTATATTCAGTACAGCGTCGAACTCCATCGCGGTGGAGGACTCGCCCACCGTATTATGATCCGCGCCTAGACTACTGAGTTAATGGGTACACAAGGAACCATGGAAGGTAAACCACATCCCTCGAACACGTGGTTCAGCACACCGTGGGTGTAAGCACACGAAAAAGGGGACCTTTAACCAAAAACAAGTGTAACTTTTGCGTTCGTTGTCCGTCCGGGGAATACTTTTTTTCTAGAAAGCTTGCGGCGAGGCCAACATGGACAAAAAGTGAAATTCAAAGTGTAGAATAGTATATAATTTTATAAAAAATATATACTTCCCTATGGTTGGGATACCGCCCTGAGTACCTCTTACTGCTAGTATGTTACATTCAATATAGCGTCGAACTTCATCACGGTGGAGGACTCGCCCACCGTATCATGAATCGCGCCTAGACTATCGAGTTTATGGGTACACAAGGAACCAGGGAAGGTAACCACTTCATTCGGGCATGCGGTTCATCACACCGTGGCTGTAAGCACATGAAAAAGGAGACCTAAACCTAAAACAAGCATAACTTTTACATCCGTTGTCTGATCAGTACATACTATTTTTTCTAGAAAGGTTGTGGCAAGGCCAACACTGACAAAAAAGCGAAATTCAAAGAGAAGAATAGTATATAATTTTATAAAAATAAATACTTCCCTATGGTTGAGATACCGTCTCGAGTACCTCCTACTGCTAGCATGTTACATTCAATACAGCGTCGAACACCATCGCGGTGGGACTCGCCCACCATATCATGAACCGCGCCTATACTGCTAGGTTTATGGGTACACAAGGAATCATGGAAGGTAACCTACATCATTCGGGCACACGGTTCATCACACTGTGGCTGTAAGCACACGAAAAAGGAGACCTAAACCTAAAACGAGCATAACTTTTGCATCCGTTGTCCGATCGAGGGCATACTTTTTTTTTCTAGAAAGCTTGTGGCGAGGCCAACACCGACAAAAAGCGAAATTCAAAGAGTAGAATAGTATATAATTTTATAAAAAATAAATACTTCCCTATGGTTGAGATACCGTCTCGAGTACCTCCTACTGCTAGCATGTTACATTCAATACAGTGTCGAACTCCATCGCGGTGGAGGACTCGCCCACCATATCATGAACCGCGCCTAGACTACCGCGTTTATGGGTACACAAAGGAACTATGGAAGGTAACCCACATCATTCGGGCACACGATTCATCACACTGTGGCTGTAAGCACACGAAAAAGGAGACCTATAACCTAAAACAAGCATAACTTTTACATCCGTTGTCTGATCAGTACATACTATTTTTTCTAGAAAGGTTGTGGCAAGGCCAACACTGACAAAAAAAGCGAAATTCAAAGAGAAGAATAGTATATAATTTTATAAAAAATAAATACTTCCCTATGGTTGAGATACCGTCTCGAGTACATCCTACTGCTAGCATGTTACATTCAATATAGCGTCGAACTTCATCACGGTGGAGGACTCGCCCACCGTATCATGAATCGCGCCTTAGACTACCGAGTTAATGGGTACACAAGGAACCATGGAAGCTTAACCACATCCCTCGAACACGTGGTTCAGCACACCGTGGGTGTAAGCACACGAAAAAGGGGACCTTTAACCAAAAACAAGTGTATCTTTTGCGTTCGTTGTCCGTCCGGGGAATACTTTTTTTCTAGAAAGCTTGCGGCGAGGCCAACACGGACAAAAAGTGAAATTCAAAGAGTATAATAGTATATAATTTTATAAAAAATATATACTTCCCTATGGTTGAGATACCGCCCCGAGCACCTCTTACTGCTAGTATGTTACATTCAATATAGTGTCGAACTCCATCGCGGTGGAGAACTCGCCCACCGTATCATGAACCGTGCCTAGACTACTACGTTTATGGGCACACAAGGAACCATGGAAGGTAACCCACATCATTCGGGCACACGATTCATCACACTGTGGCTGTAAGAACACGAAAAAGGAGACCTATAACCTAAAACAACCATAACTTTTGCGTCCGTTGTCCATTTGGGGCATACTTTTTTTCTAGAAAGATTGCAACGAGGCCAACATCGACAAAAAGCGAAATTCAAAGAGTTAAATAGTACATAATTTATAAAAAATAAATACTTCCCTATCGTTGAGATACCGCCCGGAGTACCTTCTACTGCTAGCATGTTACATTCAATACAACGTCGAACGCCATCGCGGTGGACGACTCGCCCACCATATCATGAACCGCGCCTAGACTACCGCGTTTATGGGTACACAAAGAACTATGGAAGGTAACCCACTTCATTCGGGCACGCGGTTCATCACACCGTGGCTGTAAGCACACGAAAAAGGAGACCAAAACCTAAAATGAGCATAACTTTTACATCCGTTGTCTGATCAGTGCATACTTTTTTGTCTAGAAAGGTTGTGGCAAGGCCAACACCGACGAAAAGCGAAATTCAAAGAGAAGAATAGTATATTTTATAAAAAATAAATACTTCCCTATGGTTGAGATACCGCCTCGAGTACCTCCTACTGCTAGCATGTTACATTCAATACAGCGTCGAACACCATCACGGTGGAGGACTCGCCCACCATATCTTGAACCGCGCCTAGACTGCTAGGTTTATGGGTACACAAGGAATCATGGAAGGTAACCTACATCATTCGGGCACACGGTTCATCACACTGTGGCTATAAGCACACGAAAAAGCAGACCTAAACCTAAAACGAGCATAACTTTTGCATCCGTTGTCCGATCGAGGCATACTTTTTTTTCTAGAAAGCTTGTGGCGTGGCCAACACCGACAAAAAGCAAAATTCAAAGAGTAGAATAGTATATAATTTTATAAAAAATAAATACTACCCTATGTTGAGATACCGCCTCGAGTACCTCCTACTGCTAGCATGTTACATTCAATACAGCGTCGAACACCATCGCGGTGGAGGACTCGCCCACCATATCATGAACCACGCCTAGACTGCTGCGTTTATGGGTACACAAGGAATCATGGAAGGTAACCCACATCATTCGGGCACACGGTTCATCACACTGTGGCTGTAAGCACACGAAAAAGAAGACCTAAACCTAAAACGAGCATAACTTTTGCATCCGTTGTCCGATCGGGGCATACTTTTTTTTTCTAGAAAGCTTGTGGTGAGGCCAACACCGACAAAAAGCGAAATTCAAAGCGTTGAATAGTATATAATTTTATAAAAAATAAATACTTCCCTATGGTTGAGATACCGCCTCGAGTACCTCCTACTACTAGCATGTTACATTCAATACAGTGTCGAACTCCATCGCGGTGGAGGACTCGCCCACCATATCATGAACCACGCCTAGACTATTGCGTTTATGGGTACACAAGGAACCATGGAAGGTAACCCACATCATTCGGGCACGCGGTTCATCACACCGTGGCTGTAAGCACACGAAAAAGGAGACCTAAACCTAAAACGAGCATAACTTTTGCATCCATTGTCCGATCAGGGCATACTATTTTTTCTAGAAAGGTTGTGGCAAGGCCAACACTGACAAAAAAAGCGAAATTCAAAGAGAAGAATAGTATATAATTTTATAAAAAATAAATACTTCCCTATGGTTGAGATACCGTCTCGAGTACATCCTACTGCTAGCACGTTACATTCAATATAGCGTTGAACTTCATCACGGTGGAGGACTCGCCCACCGTATCATGAATCGCGCCTAGACTACCGAGTTAATGGGTACACAAGGAACCATGGAAGGTTAACCACATCCCTCGAACACGTGGTTCAGCACACCGTGGGTGTAAGCACACGAAAAAGGAGACCTTTAACCAAAAACAAGTGTATCTTTTGCGTTCGTTGTCCGTCCGGGGAATACTTTTTTTCTAGAAAGCTTGCGGCGAGGCCAACACGGACAAAAAGTGAAATTCAAAGAGTATAATAGTATATAATTTTATAAAAAATATATACTTCCCTATGGTTGAGATACCGCCCCGAGTACCTCTTACTGCTAGTATGTTACATTCAATATAGTGTCGAACTCCATCGCGGTGGAGGACTCGCCCACCGTATCATGAACCGCGCCTAGACTACTATGTTTATGGGCACACAAGGAACCATGGAAGGTAACCCACATCATTCGGGCACACGATTCATCACACTGTGGCTGTAAGCACACGAAAAAGGAGACCTATAACCTAAAACAAGCATAACTTTTACATCCGTTGTCTGATCAGTACATACTATTTTTTCTAGAAAGGTTGTGGCAAGGCCAACACTGACAAAAAAAGCGAAATTCAAAGAGAAGAATAGTATATAATTTTATAAAAAATAAATACTTCCCTATGGTTGAGATACCGTCTCGAGTACATCCTACTGCTAGCATGTTACATTCAATATAGCGTCGAACTTCATCACGGTGGAGGACTCGCCCACCGTATCATGAATCGCGCTTAGACTACCGAGTTAATGGGTACACAAGGAACCATGGAAGCTTAACCACATCCCTCGAACACGTGGTTCAGCACACCGTGGGTGTAAGCACACGAAAAAGGGGACCTTTAACCAAAAACAAGTGTATCTTTTGCGTTCGTTGTCCGTCCGGGGAATACTTTTTTTCTAGAAAGCTTGCGGCGAGGCCAACACGGACAAAAAGTGAAATTCAAAGAGTATAATAGTATATAATTTTATAAAAAATATATACTTCCCTATGGTTGAGATACCGCCCCGAGCACCTCTTACTGCTAGTATGTTACATTCAATATAGTGTCGAACTCCATCGCGGTGGAGAACTCGCCCACCGTATCATGAACCGTGCCTAGACTACTACGTTTATGGGCACACAAGGAACCATGGAAGGTAACCCACATCATTCGGGCACACGATTCATCACACTGTGGCTGTAAGAACACGAAAAAGGAGACCTATAACCTAAAACAACCATAACTTTTGCGTCCGTTGTCCATTTGGGGCATACTTTTTTTCTAGAAAGATTGCAACGAGGCCAACATCGACAAAAAGCGAAATTCAAAGAGTTAAATAGTACATAATTTATAAAAAATAAATACTTCCCTATCGTTGAGATACCGCCCGGAGTACCTTCTACTGCTAGCATGTTACATTCAATACAACGTCGAACGCCATCGCGGTGGACGACTCGCCCACCATATCATGAACCGCGCCTAGACTACCGCGTTTATGGGTACACAAAGAACTATGGAAGGTAACCCACTTCATTCGGGCACGCGGTTCATCACACCGTGGCTGTAAGCACACGAAAAAGGAGACCAAAACCTAAAATGAGCATAACTTTTACATCCGTTGTCTGATCAGTGCATACTTTTTTGTCTAGAAAGGTTGTGGCAAGGCCAACACCGACGAAAAGCGAAATTCAAAGAGAAGAATAGTATATTTTATAAAAAATAAATACTTCCCTATGGTTGAGATACCGCCTCGAGTACCTCCTACTGCTAGCATGTTACATTCAATACAGCGTCGAACACCATCACGGTGGAGGACTCGCCCACCATATCTTGAACCGCGCCTAGACTGCTAGGTTTATGGGTACACAAGGAATCATGGAAGGTAACCTACATCATTCGGGCACACGGTTCATCACACTGTGGCTATAAGCACACGAAAAAGCAGACCTAAACCTAAAACGAGCATAACTTTTGCATCCGTTGTCCGATCGAGGCATACTTTTTTTTCTAGAAAGCTTGTGGCGTGGCCAACACCGACAAAAAGCAAAATTCAAAGAGTAGAATAGTATATAATTTTATAAAAAATAAATACTACCCTATGTTGAGATACCGCCTCGAGTACCTCCTACTGCTAGCATGTTACATTCAATACAGCGTCGAACACCATCGCGGTGGAGGACTCGCCCACCATATCATGAACCACGCCTAGACTGCTGCGTTTATGGGTACACAAGGAATCATGGAAGGTAACCCACATCATTCGGGCACACGGTTCATCACACTGTGGCTGTAAGCACACGAAAAAGAAGACCTAAACCTAAAACGAGCATAACTTTTGCATCCGTTGTCCGATCGGGGCATACTTTTTTTTTCTAGAAAGCTTGTGGTGAGGCCAACACCGACAAAAAGCGAAATTCAAAGCGTTGAATAGTATATAATTTTATAAAAAATAAATACTTCCCTATGGTTGAGATACCGCCTCGAGTACCTCCTACTACTAGCATGTTACATTCAATACAGTGTCGAACTCCATCGCGGTGGAGGACTCGCCCACCATATCATGAACCACGCCTAGACTATTGCGTTTATGGGTACACAAGGAACCATGGAAGGTAACCCACATCATTCGGGCACGCGGTTCATCACACCGTGGCTGTAAGCACACGAAAAAGGAGACCTAAACCTAAAACGAGCATAACTTTTGCATCCATTGTCCGATCAGGGCATACTTTTTTTTGTAGAAAGCTTGCGGCGAGGCCAACACTGACAAAAAGCGAAATTCAAAGAGTTGAATAGTATATAATTTTTTACAAAATAAATACTTCCCTATGGTTGAGATTCTGCCCCGAGTACCTCCTACTGCGAGCATGTTATATTCAGTACAGCGTCGAACTCCATCGTGGTGGAGGACTCGCCCACCGTATTATGAACCGCGCCTAGACTACCGAGTTAATGGGTACACAAGGAACCATGGAAGGTAAACCACATCCCTCGAACACGTGGTTCAGCACACCGTGGGTGTAAGCACACGAAAAAGGGGACCTTTAACCAAAAACAAGTGTAACTTTTGCGTTCGTTGTCCGTCCGGGGAATACTTTTTTTCTAGAAAGCTTGCGGCGAGGCCAACACGGACAAAAAGTGAAATTCAAAGTGTAGAATAGTATATAATTTTATAAAAAATATATACTTCCCTATGGTTGAGATACCGCCCCGCGTACCTCTTACTGCTAGTATGTTACATTCAATATAGTGTCGAACTCCATCGCGGTGGAGGACTCGCCCACCGTATCATGAACCGCGCCTAGACTACTACGTTTATGGGCACACAAGGAACCATGGAAGGTAACCCACATCATTCGGGCACACGATTCATCACACTGTGGCTGTAAGCACACGAAAAAGGAGACCTATAACCTAAAACAACCATAACTTTTGCGTCCGTTGTCCATTTGGGGCATACTTTTTTTCTAGAAAGATTGCAACGAGGCCAACATCGACAAAAAGCGAAATTCAAAGAGTTGAATAGTACATAATTTATAAAAAATAAATACTTCCCTATCGTTGAGATACCGCCCGGAGTACCTTCTACTGCTAGCATGTTACATTCAATACAACGTCGAACGCCATCGCGGTGGACGACTCGCCCACCATATCATGAACCGCGCCTAGACTACCGCGTTTATGGGTACACAAAGAACTATGGAAGGTAACCCACTTCATTCGGGCACGCGGTTCATCACACCGTGGCTGTAAGCACACGAAAAAGGAGACCAAAACCTAAAATGAGCATAACTTTTACATCCGTTGTCTGATCAGTGCATACTTTTTTGTCTAGAAAGGTTGTGGCAAGGCCAACACTGACAAAAAGCGAAATTCAAAGAGAAGAATAGTATATTTTGTAAAAAATAAATACTTCCCTATGGTTGAGATACCGCCTCGAGTACCTCCTACTGCTAGCATGTTACATTCAATACAGCGTCGAACACCATTACGGTGGAGGACTCGCCCACCATATCCTGAACCGCGCCTAGACTGCTAGGTTTATGGGTACACAAGGAATCATGGAAGGTAACCTACATCATTCGGGCACACGGTTCATCACACTGTGGCTATAAGCACACGAAAAAGCAGACCTAAACCTAAAACGAGCATAACTTTTGCATCCGTTGTCCGATCGAGGCATACTTTTTTTTTCTAGAAAGCTTGTGGTGAGGCCAACACCGACAAAAAGCGAAATTCAAAGCGTTGAATAGTATATAATTTTATAAAAAATAAATACTTCCCTATGGTTGAGATACCGCCTCGAGTACCTCCTACTACTAGCATGTTACATTCAATACAGTGTCGAACTCCATCGCGGTGGAGGACTCGCCCACCATATCATGAACCGCGCCTAGACTACCGCGTTTATGGGTAGACAAAGAACTATGGAAGGTAACCCACTTTATTCGGGCACGCGGTTCATCACACCGTGGCTGTAAGCACACGAAAAAGGAGACCAAAACCTAAAATGAGCATAACTTTTACATCCGTTGTCTGATCAGTGCATACTTTTTTGTCTAGAAAGGTTGTGGCAAGGCCAACACTGACAAAAAGCAAAATTCAAAGAGAAGAATAGTATATTTTATAAAAAATAAATACTTCCCTATGGTTGAGATACCGCCTCGAGTACCTCCTACTGCTAGCATGTTACATTCAATACAGCGTCGAACACCATCGCGGTGGAGGACTCGCCCACCATATCATGAACCACGCCTAGACTGCTGCGTTTATGGGTACACAAGGAATCATGGAAGGTAACCCACATCATTCGGGCACACGGTTCATCATACTTGTGGCTGTAAGCACACGAAAAAGAAGACCTAAACCTAAAACGAGCATAACTTTTGCATCCGTTGTCCGATCGGGGCATACTTTTTTTTTCTAGAAAGCTTGTGGTGAGGCCAACACCGACAAAAAGCGAAATTCAAAGAGTTGAATAGTATATAATTTTATAAAAAATAAATACTTCCCTATGGTTGAGATACCGCCTCGAGTACCTCCTACTACTAGCATGTTACATTCAATACAGTGTCGAACTCCATCGCGGTGGAGGACTCGCCCACCATATCATGAACCACGCCTAGACTATTGCGTTTATGGGTACACAAGGAACCATGGAAGGTAACCCACATCATTCGGGCACTGCGGTTCATCACACCGTGGCTGTAAGCACACGAAAAAGGAGACCTAAACCTAAAACGAGCATAACTTTTGCATCCATTGTCCGATCAGGGCATACTTTTTTTTGTAGAAAGCTTGCGGCGAGGCCAACACTGACAAAAAGCGAAATTCAAAGAGTTGAATAGTATATAATTTTTTACAAAATAAATACTTCCCTATGGTTGAGATTCTGCCCCGAGTACCTCCTACTGCGAGCATGTTATATTCAGTACAGCGTCGAACTCCATCGCGGTGGAGGACTCGCCCACCGTATTATGAACCGCGCCTAGACTACCGAGTTAATGGGTACACAAGGAACCATGGAAGGTAAACCACATCCCTCGAACACGTGGTTCAGCACACCGTGGGTGTAAGCACACGAAAAAGGGGACCTTTAACCAAAAACAAGTGTAACTTTTGCGTTCGTTGTCCGTCCGGGGAATACTTTTTTTCTAGAAAGATTGCGGCGAGGCCAACACGGACAAAAAGTGAAATTCAAAGTGTAGAATAGTATATAATTTTATAAAAAATATATACTTCCCTATGGTTGAGATACCGCCCTGAGTACCTCTTACTGCTAGTATGTTACATTCAATATAGCGTCGAACTTCATCACGGTGGAGGACTCGCCCACCGTATCATGAATCGCGCCTAGACTACCGAGTTTATGGGTACACAAGGAACCAGGGAAGGTAAACCACTTCATTCGGGCATGCGGTTCATCACACCGTGGTTGTAAGCACACGAAAAAGGAGACCTAAACCTAAAACAAGCATAACTTTTACATCCGTTGTCTGATCAGTACATACTATTTTATCTAGAAAGGTTGTGGCAAGGCCAACACTGACAAAAAAAGCGAAATTCAAAGAGAAGAATAGTATATAATTTTATAAAAAATAAATACTTCCCTATGGTTGAGATACCGTCTCGAGTACATCCTACTGCTAGCATGTTACATTCAATATAGCGTTGAACTTCATCACGGTGGAGGACTCGCCCACCGTATCATGAATCACGCCTAGACTACCGAATTTATGGGTACACAAGGAACCAGGGAAGGTAAACCACTTCATTCGGGCACGCGGTTCATCACACCGTGGCTGTAAGCACACGAAAAAGGAGACCTAAACCTAAAACAAGCATAACTTTTACATCCGTTGTCTGATCAGTACATACTATTTTTTTAGAAAGGTTGTGGCAAGGCCAACACTAACAAAAAAAGCGAAATTCAAAGAGAAGAATAGTATATAATTTTATAAAAAATAAATACTTCCCTATGGTTGAGATACCGTCTCGAGTACATCCTACTGCTAGCATGTTACATTCAATACAGCGTCGAACACCATCGCGGTGGACTCGCCCACCATATCATGAACCGCGCCTAGACTGCTAGGTTTATGGGTACACAAGGAATCATGGAAGGTGACCTACATCATTGGGGCACACGGCTCATCACACTGTGGCTGTAAGCACACGAAAAAGGAGACCTAAACCTAAAACGAGCATAACTTTTGCATCGGTTGTCCGATCGGGGCATACTTTTTTTTCTAGAAAGCTTGTGGCGAGGCCAACACCGACAAAAAGCGAAATTCAAAGAGTAAAATAGTATATAATTTTATAAAAAATAAATACTTCCCTATGGTTGAGATACCACCTCGAGTACCTCCTACTGCTAGCATGTTACATTCAATACAATGTCGAACTCCATCGCGGTGGAGAACTCGCCCACCATATCATGAACCGCGCCTAGACAATCACGTTTATGGGTACACAAAGAACTATGGAAGGTAACCCACTTCATTCGGGCACGCGGTTCATCACACCGTGGCTCTAAGCACACGAAAAAGGAGACCTAAACCTAAAACGAGCATAACTTTTACATCCGTTGTCTGATCAGTACATACTATTTTTTCTAGAAAGGTTGTGGCAAGGCCAACACTGACAAAAAGTGAAATTCAAAGAGAAGAATAGTATATAATTTTATAAAAAATAAATACTTCCCTATGGTTGAGATACCGTCTTGAGTACCTCCTACTGCTAGCATGTTACATTCAATACAGCGTCGAACACCATCGCGGTGGACTCGCCCACCATATCATGAATCGCGCCTATACTGCTAGGTTTATGGGTACACAAGGAATCATGGAAGGTAACCTACATCATTCAGGCACACGGTTCATCACACCGTGGCTCTAAGCACACGAAAAAGGAGACCTAAACCTAAAACGAGCATAACTTTTACATCCGTTGTCTGATCAGTACATACTATTTTTTCTAGAAAGGTTGTGGCAAGGCCAACACTGACAAAAAGTGAAATTCAAAGAGAAGAATAGTATATAATTTTATAAAAAATAAATACTTCCCTATGGTTGAGATACCGTCTTGAGTACCTCCTACTGCTAGCATGTTACATTCAATACAGCGTCGAACACCATCGCGGTGGACTCGCCCACCATATCATGAATCGCGCCTATACTGCTAGGTTTATGGGTACACAAGGAATCATGGAAGGTAACCTACATCATTCGGGCACACGGTTCATCACACCTGTGGCTCTAAGCACACGAAAAAGGAGACCTAAACCTAAAACGAGCATAACTTTTACATCCGTTGTCTGATCAGTACATACTATTTTTTCTAGAAAGCTTGTGGCAAGGCCAACACTGACAAAAAGTGAAATTCAAAGAGTAAGAATAGTATATAATTTTATAAAAAATAAATACTTCCCTATGGTTGAGATACCGTCTCGAGTACCTCCTACTGCTAGCATGTTACATTCAATACAGCGTCGAACACCATCGCGGTGGAGGACTCGCCCACCATATCATGAATCGCGCCTATACTGCTAGGTTTATGGGTACACAAGGAATCATGGAAGGTAACCTACATCATTCGGGCACACGGTTCATCACACTGTGGCTGTAAGCACACGAAAAAGGAGACCTAAACCTAAAACGAGCATAACTTTTGCATCCGTTGTCCGATCGGGGCATACTTTTTTTTTTCCAGAAAGCTTGTGGCGTGGCCAACACCGACAAAAAGCGAAATTCAAAGAGTAGAATAGTATATAATTTTATAAAAAATATATACTTCCCTATGGTTGAGATACCATCTCGGGTACCTCCTACTGCTAGCATGTTACATTCAATACAGTGTCGAACTCCATCGCGGTGGAGGACTCGCCCACCATATCATGAACCGCGCCTAGACTACCGCGTTTATGGGTACACAAGAACTATGGAAGGTAACCCACATCATTCGGGCACGCGGTTCATCACACCGTGGCTGTAAGCACACGAAAAAGGGGACCTAAACCTAAAACGAGCATAACTTTTGCATCCATTGTCCGATCAGGGCATACTTTTTTTTGTAGAAAGCTTGCGGCGAGGCCAACACTGACAAAAAGCGAAATTCAAAGAGTTGAATAGTATATAATTTTTTACAAAATAAATACTTCCCTATGGTTGAGATTCTGCCCCGAGTACCTCCTACTGCGAGCATGTTATATTCAGTACAGCGTCAAACTCCATCGCGGTGGAGGACTCGCCCACCGTATTATGAACCGCGCCTAGACTACCGAGTTGATGGGTACACAAGGAACCATGGAAGGTAAACCACATCCCTCGAACACGTGGTTCAGCACACCGTGGGTGTAAGCACACAAAAAAGGGGACCTTTAACCAAAAACAAGTGTAACTTTTGCGTTCGTTGTCCGTCCGGGGAATACTTTTTTTCTAGAAAGCTTGCGGCGAGGCCAACATGGACAAAAAGTGAAATTCAAAGTGTAGAATAGTATATAATTTTATAAAAAATATATGCTTCCCTATGGTTGGGATACCGCCCCGAGTACCTCTTACTGCTAGTATGTTACATTCAATATAGTGTCGAACTCCATCGCGGTGGAGGACTCGCCCACCATATCATGAACCGCGCCTAGACTACCGCGTTTATGGGTACACAAAGAACTATGGAAGGTAACCCACTTCATTCGGGCACGCGGTTCATCACACCGTGGCTGTAAGCACACGAAAAAGGAGACCAAAACCTAAAATGAGCATAACTTTTACATCCGTTGTCTGATCAGTGCATACTTTTTTGTCTAGAAAGGTTGTGGCAAGGCCAACACCGACAAAAAGCGAAATTCAAAGAGAAGAATAGTATATTTTATAAAAAATAAATACTTCCCTATGGTTGAGATACCGCCTCGAGTACCTCCTACTGCTAGCATGTTACATTCAATACAGCGTCGAACACCATCACGGTGGAGGACTCGCCCACCATATCTTGAACCGCGCCTAGACTGCTAGGTTTATGGGTACACAAGGAATCATGGAAGGTAACCTACATCATTCGGGCACACGGTTCATCACACTGTAGCTATAAGCACACGAAAAAGCAGACCTAAACCTAAAACGAGCATAACTTTTGCATCTGTTGTCCGATCGAGGCATACTTTTTTTTCTAGAAAGCTTGTGGCGTGGCCAACACCGACAAAAAGCGAAATTCAAAGAGTAGAATAGTATATAATTTTATAAAAAATAAATACTACCCTATGTTGAGATACCGCCTCGAGTACCTCCTACTGCTAGCTTGTTACATTCAATACAGCGTCGAACACCATCGCGGTGGAGGACTCGCCCACCATTTCATGAACCACGCCTAGACTGCTGCGTTTATGGGTACACAAGGAATCATGGAAGGTAACCCACATCATTCGGGCACACGGTTCATCACACTGTGGCTGTAAGCACACGAAAAAGAAGACCTAAACCTAAAACGAGCATAACTTTTGCATCCGTTGTCCGATCGGGGCATACTTTTTTTTTCTAGAAAGCTTGTGGTGAGGCCAACACCGACAAAAACAAAATTCGAAGAGTTGAATAGTATATAATTTTATAAAAAATAAATACTTCCCTATGGTTGAGATACCGCCTCGAGTACCTCCTACTGCTAGCTTGTTACATTCAATAGAGTGTCGAACTCCATCGCGGTGGAGGACTCGCCCACCATATCATGAACCGCGCCTAGACTGCTAGGTTTATGGGTACACAAGGAATCATGGAAGGTAACCTACATCATTCGGGCACACGGTTCATCACACTGTGGCTGTAAGCACACGAAAAAGGAGACCTAAACCTAAAACGAGCATAACTTTTGCATCCGTTGTCCGATCGGGGCATACTTTTTTTTCTAGAAAGCTTGTGGCGAGGCCAACACCGACAAAAAGCGAAATTCAAAGAGTAGAATAGTATATAATTTTATAAAAAATAAATACTTCCCTATGGTTGAGATACCGCCTCGAGTACCTCCTACTGCTAGCATGTTACATTCAATACAGCGTCGAACTCCATCGCGGTGGAGGACTCGCCCACCATATCATGAACCGCGCCTAGACTGCTAGGTTTATGGGTACACAAGGAATCATGGAAGGTAACCCACATCATTCGGGCACACGGTTCATCACACTGTGGCTGTAAGCACACGAAAAAGGAGACCTAAACCTAAAACGAGCATAACTTTTACATCCGTTGTCCTGATCAGGGCATACTATTTTTTTCTAGAAAGGCTTGTGGCAAGGCCAACACCTGACAAAAAGCGAAATTCAAAGAGTAGAATAGTATATAATTTTATAAAAAATAAATACTTCCCTATGGTTGAGATACCGTCTTGAGTACCTCCTACTGCTAGCATGTTACATTCAATACAGCGTCGAACACCATCGCGGTGGACTCGCCCACCATATCATGAATCGCGCCTATACTGCTAGGTTTATGGGTACACAAGGAATCATGGAAGGTAACCTACATCATTCAGGCACACGGTTCATCACACCGTGGCTCTAAGCACACGAAAAAGGAGACCTAAACCTAAAACGAGCATAACTTTTACATCCGTTGTCTGATCAGTACATACTATTTTTTCTAGAAAGGTTGTGGCAAGGCCAACACTGACAAAAAGTGAAATTCAAAGAGAAGAATAGTATATAATTTTATAAAAAATAAATACTTCCCTATGGTTGAGATACCGTCTTGAGTACCTCCTACTGCTAGCATGTTACATTCAATACAGCGTCGAACACCATCGCGGTGGAGGACTCGCCCACCATATCATGAATCGCGCCTATACTGCTAGGTTTATGGGTACACAAGGAATCATGGAAGGTAACCTACATCATTCGGGCACACGGTTCATCACACCGTGGCTCTAAGCACACGAAAAAGGAGACCTAAACCTAAAACGAGCATAACTTTTACATCCGTTGTCTGATCAGTACATACTATTTTTTCTAGAAAGGCTTGTGGCAAGGCCAACACCTGACAAAAAGTGAAATTCAAAGAGAAGAATAGTATATAATTTTATAAAAAATAAATACTTCCCTATGGTTGAGATACCGTCTCGAGTACCTCCTACTGCTAGCATGTTACATTCAATACAGCGTCGAACACCATCGCGGTGGGACTCGCCCACCATATCATGAATCGCGCCTATACTGCTAGGTTTATGGGTACACAAGGAATCATGGAAGGTAACCTACATCATTCGGGCACACGGTTCATCACACTGTGGCTGTAAGCACACGAAAAAGGAGACCTAAACCTAAAACGAGCATAACTTTTGCAATCCGTTGTCCGATCGGGGCATACTTTTTTTTTCCAGAAAGCTTGTGGCGTGGCCAACACCGACAAAAAGCGAAATTCAAAGAGTAGAATAGTATATAATTTTATAAAAAATATATACTTCCCTATGGTTGAGATACCATCTCGGGTACCTCCTACTGCTAGCATGTTACATTCAATACAGTGTCGAACTCCATCGCGGTGGAGGACTCGCCCACCATATCATGAACCGCGCCTAGACTACCGCGTTTATGGGTACACAAAGAACTATGGAAGGTAACCCACATCATTCGGGCACGCGGTTCATCACACCGTGGCTGTAAGCACACGAAAAAGGAGACCTAAACCTAAAACGAGCATAACTTTTGCATCCATTGTCCGATCAGGGCATACTTTTTTTTGTAGAAAGCTTGCGGCGAGGCCAACACTGACAAAAAGCGAAATTCAAAGAGTTGAATAGTATATAATTTTTTACAAAATAAATACTTCCCTATGGTTGAGATTCTGCCCCGAGTACCTCCTACTGCGAGCATGTTATATTCAGTACAGCGTCAAACTCCATCGCGGTGGAGGACTCGCCCACCGTATTATGAACCGCGCCTAGACTACCGAGTTGATGGGTACACAAGGAACCATGGAAGGTAAACCACATCCCTCGAACACGTGGTTCAGCACACCGTGGGTGTAAGCACACAAAAAAGGGGACCTTTAACCAAAAACAAGTGTAACTTTTGCGTTCGTTGTCCGTCCGGGGAATACTTTTTTTCTAGAAAGCTTGCGGCGAGGCCAACATGGACAAAAAGTGAAATTCAAAGTGTAGAATAGTATATAATTTTATAAAAAATATATGCTTCCCTATGGTTGGGATACCGCCCCGAGTACCTCTTACTGCTAGTATGTTACATTCAATATAGTGTCGAACTCCATCGCGGTGGAGGACTCGCCCACCATATCATGAACCGCGCCTAGACTACCGCGTTTATGGGTACACAAAGAACTATGGAAGGTAACCCACTTCATTCGGGCACGCGGTTCATCACACCGTGGCTGTAAGCACACGAAAAAGGAGACCAAAACCTAAAATGAGCATAACTTTTACATCCGTTGTCTGATCAGTGCATACTTTTTTGTCTAGAAAGGTTGTGGCAAGGCCAACACCGACAAAAAGCGAAATTCAAAGAGAAGAATAGTATATTTTATAAAAAATAAATACTTCCCTATGGTTGAGATACCGCCTCGAGTACCTCCTACTGCTAGCATGTTACATTCAATACAGCGTCGAACACCATCACGGTGGAGGACTCGCCCACCATATCTTGAACCGCGCCTAGACTGCTAGGTTTATGGGTACACAAGGAATCATGGAAGGTAACCTACATCATTCGGGCACACGGTTCATCACACTGTAGCTATAAGCACACGAAAAAGCAGACCTAAACCTAAAACGAGCATAACTTTTGCATCTGTTGTCCGATCGAGGCATACTTTTTTTTCTAGAAAGCTTGTGGCGTGGCCAACACCGACAAAAAGCGAAATTCAAAGAGTAGAATAGTATATAATTTTATAAAAAATAAATACTACCCTATGTTGAGATACCGCCTCGAGTACCTCCTACTGCTAGCTTGTTACATTCAATACAGCGTCGAACACCATCGCGGTGGAGGACTCGCCCACCATTTCATGAACCACGCCTAGACTGCTGCGTTTATGGGTACACAAGGAATCATGGAAGGTAACCCACATCATTCGGGCACACGGTTCATCACACTGTGGCTGTAAGCACACGAAAAAGAAGACCTAAACCTAAAACGAGCATAACTTTTGCATCCGTTGTCCGATCGGGGCATACTTTTTTTTTCTAGAAAGCTTGTGGTGAGGCCAACACCGACAAAAACAAAATTCGAAGAGTTGAATAGTATATAATTTTATAAAAAATAAATACTTCCCTATGGTTGAGATACCGCCTCGAGTACCTCCTACTGCTAGCTTGTTACATTCAATAGAGTGTCGAACTCCATCGCGGTGGAGGACTCGCCCACCGTATCATGAACCGCGCCTAGACTACTACGTTTATGGGCACACAAGGAACCATGGAAGGTAACCCACATCATTCGGGCACACGATTCATCACACTGTGGCTGTAAGCACATGAAAAAGGAGACCTATAACCTAAAACAAGCATAACTTTTGCGTCCATTGTCCATTTGGGGCATACTTTTTTTCTAGAAAGATTGCAGCGAGGTCAACATCGACAAAAAGTGAAATTCAAAGAGTTGAATAGTACATAATTTATAAAAAATAAATACTTCCCTATTGTTGAGATACCGCCCGGAGTACCTCCTACTGCTAGCATGTTACATTCAATACAGCGTCGATCACCATCGCAGTGGAGGACTCGCCCACCATATCATGAACCACGCCTAGACTGCTGGGTTTATGGGTACACAAGGAATCATGGAAGGTAACCCACATCATTCGGGCACACGGTTCATCACACTGTGGCTGTAAGCACACGAAAAAGAAGACCTAAACCTAAAACGAGCATAACTTTTGCATCCGTTGTCCGATCGGGGCATACTTTTTTTTTCTAGAAAGCTTGTGGTGAGGCCAACACCGACAAAAAGCGAAATTCGAAGAGTTGAATAGTATATAATTTTATAAAAAATAAATACTTCCCTATGGTTGAGATACCGCCTCGAGTACCTCCTACTGCTAGCTTGTTACATTCAATAGAGTGTCGAACTCCATCGCGGTGGAGGACTCGCCCACCGTATCATGAACCGCACCTAGACTACTACGTTTATGGGCACACAAGGAACCATGGAAGGTAACCCACATCATTCGGGCACACGATTCATCACACTGTGGCTGTAAGCACATGAAAAAGGAGACCTATAACCTAAAACAAGCATAACTTTTGCGTCCATTGTCCATTTGGGGCATACTTTTTTTCTAGAAAGATTGCAGCGAGGTCAACATCGACAAAAAGTGAAATTCAAAGAGTTGAATAGTACATAATTTATAAAAAATAAATACTTCCCTATTGTTGAGATACCGCCCGGAGTACCTCCTACTGCTAGCATGTTACATTCAATACAGCGTCGATCACCATCGCAGTGGAGGACTCGCCCACCATATCATGAACCACGCCTAGACTGCTGGGTTTATGGGTACACAAGGAATCATGGAAGGTAACCTACATCATTCGTGCACACGGTTCATCACACTGTGGCTATAAGCACACGAAAAAGAAGACCTAAACCTAAAACGAGCATAACTTTTGCATCCGTTGTCCGATCGGGGCATACTTTTTTTTTCTAGAAAGCTTGTGGCAAGGCCAACACCGAAAAAATCCAAATTCAAAGAGTGGAATAGTATATAATTTTATAAAAAATAAATAATTCCCTATGGTTGAGATACCGTCTCGAGTACCTCCTACTGCTAGCATGTTACATTCAATACAGCGTTGAACACCATCGCGGTGGAGGACTCGCCCACCATATCATGAACCACGACTAGACTACTGCGTTTATGGGTACACAAGGAATCATGGAAGGTAACCCACGTCATTCGGGCACACGGTTCATCACACTGTGGCTGTAAGCACACGAAAAAGCAGACCTAAACCTAAAACGAGCGTAACTTTTGCATCCGTTGTCCGATCGAGGCATACTTTTTTTTCTAGAAAGCTTGTGGCGTGGCCAACACCGACAAAAAGCGAAATTCAAAGAGTAGAATAGTATATAATTTTATAAAAATTAAATACTACCCTATGGTTGAGATACCGCCTCGAGTACCTCCTACTGCTAGCATGTTACATTCAATACAGCGTCGAACACCATCGCGGTGGAGGACTCGCCCACCATATCATGAACCACGCCTAGACTTCTGCGTTTATGGGTACACAAGGAATCATGGAAGGTAACCCACATCATTCGGGCACACGGTTCATCACACTGTGGCTGTAAGCACACAAAAAAGAAGACCTAAACCTAAAACGAGCATAACTTTTGCATCCGTTGTCCGATCGGGGCATACTTTTTTTTTCTTGAAAGCTTGTGGTGAGGCCAACACCGACAAAAAGCGAAATTCAAAGAGTTGAATAGTATATAATTTTATAAAAAATAAATACTTCCCTATGGTTGAGATACCGCCTCGAGTACCTCCTACTGCTAGCTTGTTACATTCAATAGAGTGTCGAACTCCATCGCGGTGGAGGACTCGCCCACCGTATCATGAACCGCGCCTAGACTACTACGTTTATGGGCACACAAGGAACCATCGAAGGTAACCCACATCATTCGGGCACACGATTCGTCACACTGTGGCTGTAAGCACACGAAAAAGGAGACCTATAACCTAAAACAAGCATAACTTTTGCGTCCATTGTCCATTTGGGGCATACTTTTTTTCTAGAAAGATTGCAGCGAGGTCAACATCGACAAAAAGTGAAATTCAAAGAGTTGAATAGTACATAATTTATAAAAAATAAATACTTCCCTATTGTTGAGATACCGCCCGGAGTACCTCCTACTGCTAGCATGTTACATTCAATACAGCGTCGATCACCATCGCAGTGGAGGACTCGCCCACCATATCATGAACCACGCCTAGACTGCTAGGTTTATGGGTACACAAGGAATCATGGAAGGTAACCTACATCATTCGGGCACACGGTTCATCACACTGTGGCTGTAAGCACACGAAAAAGGAGACCTAAACCTAAAACGAGCATAACTTTTGCATCCGTTGTCCGATCGGGGCATACTTTTTTTTTCTAGAAAGCTTGTGGCAAGGCCAACACCGACAAAATGCGAAATTCAAAGAGTAGAATAGTATATAATTTTATAAAAAATAAATAATTCCCTATGGTTGAGATACCGTCTCGAGTACCTCCTACTGCTAGCATGTTACATTCAATACAGCGTCGAACACCATCGCGGTGGAGGACTCGCCCACCATATCATGAACCGCGCCTAGACTGCTAGGTTTATGGGTACACAAGGAATCATGGAAGGTAACCTACATCATTCGGGCACACGGTTCATCACACTGTGGCTGTAAGCACACGAAAAAGGAGACCTAAACCTAAAACGAGCATAACTTTTGCATCCGTTGTCCGATCGAGGCATACTTTTTTTTCTAGAAAGCTTGTGGCGAGGCCAACACCGACAAAAAGCGAAATTCAAAGAGTAGAATAGTATATAATTTTATAAAAAATAAATACTTCCCTATGGTTGAGATACCGCCTCGAGTACCTCCTACTGCTAGCATGTTACATTCAATACAGCGTCGAACACCATCGCGGTGGAGGACTCGCCCACCATATCATGAACCGCGCCTAGACTGCTAGCGTTTATGGGTACACAAGGAATCATGGAAGGTAACCCTACATCATTCGGGCACACGGTTCATCACACTGTGGCTGTAAGCACACGAAAAAGGAGACCTAAACCTAAAACGAGCATAACTTTTGCATCCGTTGTCCGATCGGGGCATACTTTTTTTTTTCTAGAAAGCTTGTGGCGTGGCCAACACCGACAAAAAGCGAAATTCAAAGAGTAGAATAGTATATAATTTTATAAAAAATAATACTTCCCTATGGTTGAGATACCGTCTCGAGTACCTCCTACTGCTAGCATGTTACATTCAATACAGCTGTCGAACTCCATCGCGGTGGAGGACTCGCCCACCATATCATGAACCGCGCCTAGACTATCTGCGTTTATGGGTACACAAGGAATCATGGAAGGTAACCCACATCATTCGGGCACAGCGGTTCATCACACTGTGGCTGTAAGCACACGAAAAAGGAGACCTAAACCTAAAACGAGCATAACTTTTGCATCCATTGTCCGATCAGGGGCATACTTTTTTTTGCTAGAAAGCTTGCGGCGAGGCCAACACTGACAAAAAGCGAAATTCAAAGAGTTGAATAGTATATAATTTTTTACAAAATAAATACTTCCCTATGGTTGAGATTCTGCCCCGAGTACCTCCTACTGCGAGCATGTTATATTCAGTACAGCGTCAAACTCCATCGCGGTGGAGGACTCGCCCACCGTATTATGAACCGCGCCTAGACTACCGAGTTGATGGGTACACAAGGAACCATGGAAGGTAAACCACATCCCTCGAACACGTGGTTCAGCACACCGTGGGTGTAAGCACACGAAAAAGGGGACCTTTAACCAAAAACAAGTGTAACTTTTGCGTTCGTTGTCCGTCCGGGGAATACTTTTTTTCTAGAAAGCTTGCGGCGAGGCCAACATGGACAAAAAGTGAAATTCAAAGTGTAGAATAGTATATAATTTTATAAAAAATATATACTTCCCTATGGTTGGATACCGCCCGAGTACCTCTACTGCTAGTATGTTACATTCAATATAGCGTCGAACTTCATCACGGTGGAGGACTCGCCCACCGTATCATGAATCGCGCCTAGACTACCGAGTTTATGGGTACACAAGGAACCAGGGAAGGTAAACCACTTCATTCGGGCATGCGGTTCATCACACCGTGGCTGTAAGCACATGAAAAAGGAGACCTAAACCTAAAACAAGCATAACTTTTACATCCGTTGTCTGATCAGTACATACTATTTTTTCTAGAAAGGTTGTGGCAAGGCCAACAGTGACAAAAAAAGCGAAATTCAAAGAGAAGAATAGTATATAATTTTATAAAAAATAAATACTTCCCTATTGTTGAGATACCGTCTCGAGTACATCCTACTGCTAGCATGTTACATTCAATATAGCGTCGAACTTCATCACGGTGGAGGACTCGCCCACCGTATCATGAATCGCGCCTAGACTACCGAGTCAATGGGTACACAAGGAACCATGGAAGGTTAACCACATCCCTCGAACACGTGGTTCAGCACACCGTGGGTGTAAGCACACGAAAAAGGAGACCTAAACCTAAAACGAGCATAACTTTTGCATCCGTTGTCCGATCGGGGCATACTTTTTTTTCTAGAAAGCTTGTGGCGAGGCCAACACCGACAAAAAGCGAAATTCAAAGAGTAGAATAGTATATAATTTTATAAAAAATAAATACTTCCCTATGGTTGAGATACCGCCTCGAGTACCTCCTACTGCTAGCATGTTACATTCAATACAGCGTCGAACACCATCGCGGTGGAGGACTCGCCCACCATATCATGAACCACGCCTAGACTGCTGCGTTTATGGGTACACAAGGAATCATGGAAGGTAACCCACATCATTCGGGCACACGGTTCATCACACTGTGGCTGTAAGCACACGAAAAAGGAGACCTAAACCTAAAACGAGCATAACTTTTGCATCCGTTGTCCGATCGGGGCATACTTTTTTTTCTAGAAAGCTTGTGGTGAGGCCAACACCGACAAAAAGCGAAATTCAAAGAGTAGAATAGTATATAATTTATAAAAAATAAATACTTCCCTATGGTTGAGATACCGCCTCGAGTACCTCCTACTGCTAGCATGTTACATTCAATACAGCGTCGAACACCATCGCGGTGGAGGACTCGCCCACCATATCATGAACCGCGCCTAGACTGCTAGGTTTATGGGTACACAAGGAATCATGGAAGGTAACCTACATCATTCGGGCACACGGTTCATCACACTGTGGCTGTAAGCACACGAAAAAGCAGACCTAAACCTAAAACGAGCATAACTTTTGCATCCGTTGTCCGATCGGGGCATACTTTTTTTTCTAGAAAGCTTGTGGCGTAGGCCAACACCGACAAAAAGCGAAATTCAAAGAGTAGAATAGTATATAATTTTATAAAAAATAAATACTACCCTATGTTGAGATACCGCCTCGAGTACCTCCTACTGCTAGCATGTTACATTCAATACAGCGTCGAACACCATCGCGGTGGAGGACTCGCCCACCATATCATGAACCACGCCTAGACTGCTGCGTTTATGGGTACACAAGGAATCATGGAAGGTAACCCACATCATTCGGGCACACGGTTCATCACACTGTGGCTGTAAGCACACGAAAAAGAAGACCTAAACCTAAAACGAGCATAACTTTTGCATCCGTTGTCCGATCGGGGCATACTTTTTTTTTCTAGAAAGCTTGTGGTGAGGCCAACACCGACAAAAAGCGAAATTCAAAGAGTAGAATAGTATATAATTTTATAAAAAATAAATACTTCCCTATGGTTGAGATACCGCCTCGAGTACCTCCTACTGCTAGCATGTTACATTCAATACAGCGTCGAACACCATCGCAGGTGGAGGACTCGCCCACCATATCATGAACCACGCCTAGACTGCTGCGTTTATGGGTACACAAGGAATCATGGAAGGTAACCCACATCATTCGGGCACACGGTTCATCACACTGTGGCTGTAAGCACACGAAAAAGAAGACCTAAACCTAAAACGAGCATAACTTTTGCATCCGTTGTCCGATCGGGGCATACTTTTTTTTCTAGAAAGCTTGTGGTGAGGCCAACACCGACAAAAAGCGAAATTCAAAGAGTTGAATAGTATATAATTTTATAAAAAATAAATACTTCCCTATGGTTGAGATACCGCCTCGAGTACCTCCTACTGCTAGCATGTTACATTCAATAGAGTGTCGAACTCCATCGCGGTGGAGGACTCGCCCACCGTATCATGAACCGCGCCTAGACTACTACGTTTATGGGCACACAAGGAACCATGGAAGGTAACCCACATCATTCGGGCACACGATTCATCACACTGTGGCTGTAAGCACACGAAAAAGGAGACCTATAACCTAAAACAAGCATAACTTTTGCGTCCATTGTCCATTGGGGCATACTTTTTTTCTAGAAAGATTGCAGCGAGGTCAACATCGACAAAAAGTGAAATTCAAAGAGTTGAATAGTACATAATTTATAAAAAATAAATACTTCCCTATTGTTGAGATACCGCCCGAGTACCTCCTACTGCTAGCATGTTACATTCAATACAGCGTCGATCACCATCGCAGGTGGAGGACTCGCCCACCATATCATGAACCACGCCTAGACTGCTAGGTTTATGGGTACACAAGGAATCATGGAAGGTAACCTACATCATTCGGGCACACGGTTCATCACACTGTGGCTGTAAGCACACGAAAAAGAAGACCTAAACCTAAAACGAGCATAACTTTTGCATCCGTTGTCCGATCGGGGCATACTTTTTTTTTCTAGAAAGCTTGTGGCAAGGCCAACACCGACAAAAAGCGAAATTCAAAGAGTAGAATAGTATATAATTTTATAAAAAATAAATACTTCCCTATGGTTGAGATACCGTCTCGAGTACCTCCTACTGCTAGCATGTTACATTCAATACAGCGTCGAACACCATCGCGGTGGAGGACTCGCCCACCATATCATGAACCACGCCTAGACTGCTGCGTTTATGGGTACACAAGGAATCATGGAAGGTAACCCACATCATTCGGGCACACGGTTCATCACACTGTGGCTGTAAGCACACGAAAAAGCAGACCTAAACCTAAAACGAGCGTAACTTTTGCATCCGTTGTCCGATCGAGGCATACTTTTTTTTCTAGAAAGCTTGTGGCGTGGCCAACACCGACAAAAAGCGAAATTCAAAGAGTAGAATAGTATATAATTTTATAAAAATTAAATACTACCCTATGGTTGAGATACCGCCTCGAGTACCTCCTACTGCTAGCATGTTACATTCAATACAGCGTCGAACACCATCGCGGTGGAGGACTCGCCCACCATATCATGAACCACGCCTAGACTTCTGCGTTTATGGGTACACAAGGAATCATGGAAGGTAACCCACATCATTCGGGCACACGGTTCATCACACTGTGGCTGTAAGCACACAAAAAGAAGACCTAAACCTAAAACGAGCATAACTTTTGCATCCGTTGTCCGATCGGGGCATACTTTTTTTTTCTAGAAAGCTTGTGGTGAGGCCAACACCGACAAAAAGCGAAATTCAAAGAGTTGAATAGTATATAATTTTATAAAAAATAAATACTTCCCTATGGTTGAGATACCGCCTCGAGTACCTCCTACTGCTAGCATGTTACATTCAATAGAGTGTCGAACTCCATCGCGGTGGAGGACTCGCCCACCGTATCATGAACCGCGCCTAGACTACTACGTTTATGGGCACACAAGGAACCATGGAAGGTAACCCACATCATTCGGGCACACGATTCATCACACTGTGGCTGTAAGCACACGAAAAAGGAGACCTATAACCTAAAACAAGCATAACTTTTGCGTCCGTTGTCCATTTGGGGCATACTTTTTTTCTAGAAAGATTGCAGCGAGGCCAACATCGACAAAAAGCGAAATTCAAAGAGTTGAATAGTACATAATTTATAAAAAATAAATACTTCCCTATGGTTGAGATACCGCCTCGGAGTACCTCCTACTGCTAGCATGTTACATTCAATACAGCGTCGATCACCATCGCAGTGGAGGACTCGCCCACCATATCATGAACCACGCCTAGACTGCTAGGTTTATGGGTACACAAGGAATCATGGAAGGTAACCTACATCATTCGGGCACACGGTTCATCACACTGTGGCTGTAAGCACACGAAAAAGGAGACCTAAACCTAAAACGAGCATAACTTTTGCATCCGTTGTCCGATCGGGGCATACTTTTTTTTTCTAGAAAGCTTGTGGCAAGGCCAACACCGACAAAATGCGAAATTCAAAGAGTAGAATAGTATATAATTTTATAAAAAATAAATAATTCCCTATGGTTGAGATACCGTCTCGAGTACCTCCTACTGCTAGCATGTTACATTCAATACAGCGTTGAACACCATCGCGGTGGAGGACTCGCCCATCATATCATGAACCACGCCTAGACTGCTGCGTTTATGGGTACACAAGGAATCATGGAAGGTAACCCACGTCATTCGGGCACACGGTTCATCACACTGTGGCTGTAAGCACACGAAAAAGAAGAACTAAACCTAAAACGAGCATAACTTTTGCATCCTTTGTCCGATCGGGGCATACTTTTTTTTCTAGAAAGCTTGTGGTGAGGCCAACACCGACAAAAAGCAAAATTCAAAGGGTTGAATAGTATATAATTTTATAAAAAATAAATACTTCCCTATGGTTGAGATACCGCCTCGAGTACCTCCTACTACTAGCATGTTACATTCAATAGAGTGTCGAACTCCATCGCGGTGGAGGACTCGCCCACCGTATCATGAACCGCGCCTAGACTACTACGTTTATGGGCACACAAGGAACCATGGAAGGTAACCCACATCATTCGGGCACACGATTCATCACACTGTGGCTGTAAGCACACGAAAAAGGAGACCTATAACCTAAAACAAGCATAACTTTTGCGTCCGTTGTCCATTTGGGGCATACTTTTTTTCTAGAAAGATTGCAGCGAGGTCAACATCGACAAAAAGTGAAATTCAAAGAGTTGAATAGTACATAATTTATAAAAAATAAATTCTTCCCTATTGTTGAGATACCGCCCGGAGTACCTCCTACTGCTAGCATGTTACATTCAATACAGCGTCGATCACCATCGCAGTGGAGGACTCGCCCACCATATCATGAACCACGCCTAGACTGCTAGGTTTATGGGTACACAAGGAATCATGGAAGGTAACCTACATCATTCGGGCACACGGTTCATCACACTGTGGCTGTAAGCACACGAAAAAGGAGACCTAAACCTAAAACGAGCATAACTTTTGCATCCGTTGTCCGATCGGGGCATACTTTTTTTTTCTAGAAAGCTTGTGGCAAGGCCAACACCGACAAAATGCGAAATTCAAAGAGTAGAATAGTATATAATTTTATAAAAAATAAATAATTCCCTATGGTTGAGATACCGTCTCGAGTACCTCCTACTGCTAGCATGTTACATTCAATACAGCGTTGAACACCATCGCGGTGGAGGACTCGCCCATCATATCATGAACCACGCCTAGACTGCTGCGTTTATGGGTACACAAGGAATCATGGAAGGTAACCCACGTCATTCGGGCACACGGTTCATCACACTGTGGCTGTAAGCACACGAAAAAGAAGAACTAAACCTAAAACGAGCATAACTTTTGCATCCTTTGTCCGATCGGGGCATACTTTTTTTTCTAGAAAGCTTGTGGTGAGGCCAACACCGACAAAAAGCAAAATTCAAAGGGTTGAATAGTATATAATTTTATAAAAAATAAATACTTCCCTATGGTTGAGATACCGCCTCGAGTACCTCCTACTACTAGCATGTTACATTCAATAGAGTGTCGAACTCCATCGCGGTGGAGGACTCGCCCACCGTATCATGAACCGCGCCTAGACTACTACGTTTATGGGCACACAAGGAACCATGGAAGGTAACCCACATCATTCGGGCACACGATTCATCACACTGTGGCTGTAAGCACACGAAAAAGGAGACCTATAACCTAAAACAAGCATAACTTTTGCGTCCGTTGTCCATTTGGGGCATACTTTTTTTCTAGAAAGATTGCAGCGAGGTCAACATCGACAAAAAGTGAAATTCAAAGAGTTGAATAGTACATAATTTATAAAAAATAAATTCTTCCCTATTGTTGAGATACCGCCCGGAGTACCTCCTACTGCTAGCATGTTACATTCAATACAGCGTCGATCACCATCGCAGTGGAGGACTCGCCCACCATATCATGAACCACGCCTAGACTGCTAGGTTTATGGGTACACAAGGAATCATGGAAGGTAACCTACATCATTCGGGCACACGGTTCATCACACTGTGGCTGTAAGCACACGAAAAAGGAGACCTAAACCTAAAACGAGCATAACTTTTGCATCCGTTGTCCGATCGGGGCATACTTTTTTTTTCTAGAAAGCTTGTGGCAAGGCCAACACCGACAAAATGCGAAATTCAAAGAGTAGAATAGTATATAATTTTATAAAAAATAAATAATTCCCTATGGTTGAGATACCGTCTCGAGTACCTCCTACTGCTAGCATGTTACATTCAATACAGCGTTGAACACCATCGCGGTGGAGGACTCGCCCATCATATCATGAACCACGCCTAGACTGCTGCGTTTATGGGTACACAAGGAATCATGGAAGGTAACCCACGTCATTCGGGCACACGGTTCATCACACTGTGGCTGTAAGCACACGAAAAAGAAGAACTAAACCTAAAACGAGCATAACTTTTGCATCCGTTGTCCGATCGGGGCATACTTTTTTTTCTAGAAAGCTTGTGGTGAGGCCAACACCGACAAAAAGCAAAATTCAAAGGGTTGAATAGTATATAATTTTATAAAAAATAAATACTTCCCTATGGTTGAGATACCGCCTCGAGTACCTCCTACTACTAGCATGTTACATTCAATAGAGTGTCGAACTCCATCGCGGTGGAGGACTCGCCCACCGTATCATGAACCGCGCCTAGACTACTACGTTTATGGGCACACAAGGAACCATGGAAGGTAACCCACATCATTCGGGCACACGATTCATCACACTGTGGCTGTAAGCACACGAAAAAGGAGACCTATAACCTAAAACAAGCATAACTTTTGCGTCCGTTGTCCATTTGGGGCATACTTTTTTTCTAGAAAGATTGCAGCGAGGCCAACATCGACAAAAAGCGAAATTCAAAGAGTTGAATAGTACATAATTTATAAAAAATAAATACTTCCCTATGGTTGAGATACCGCCCGGAGTACCTCCTACTGCTAGCATGTTACATTCAATACAGCGTCGAACACCATCGCGGTGGAGGACTCGCCCACCATATCATGAACCACGCCTAGACTGCTAGGTTTATGGGTACACAAGGAATCATGGAAGGTAACCTACATCATTCGGGCACACGGTTCATCACACTGTGGCTGTAAGCACACGAAAAAGGAGACCTAAACCTAAAACGAGCATAACTTTTGCATCCGTTGTCCGATCGGGGCATACTTTTTTTTCTAGAAAGCTTGTGGCAGGCCAACACCGACAAAAAGCGAAATTCAAAGAGTAGAATAGTATATAATTTTATAAAAAATAAATACTACCCTATGGTTGAGATACCGTCCTCGAGTACCTCCTACTGCTAGCATGTTACATTCAATACAGCGTCGAACACCATCGCGGTGGAGGACTCGCCCACCATATCATGAACCACGCCTAGACTGCTAGCGTTTATGGGTACACAAGGAATCATGGAAGGTAACCCTACATCATTCGGGCACACGGTTCATCACACTGTGGCTGTAAGCACACGAAAAAGAAGACCTAAACCTAAAACGAGCATAACTTTTGCATCCGTTGTCCGATCGGGGCATACTTTTTTTTCTAGAAAGCTTGTGGTGAGGCCAACACCGACAAAAAGCGAAATTCAAAGAGTAGAATAGTATATAATTTTATAAAAAATAAATACTTCCCTATGGTTGAGATACCGCCTCGAGTACCTCCTACTGCTAGCATGTTACATTCAATACAGCGTCGAACACCATCGCGGTGGAGGACTCGCCCACCATATCATGAACCGCGCCTAGACTACTACGTTTATGGGCACACAAGGAACCATGGAAGGTAACCCACATCATTCGGGCACACGATTCATCACACTGTGGCTGTAAGCACACGAAAAAGGAGACCTATAACCTAAAACAAGCATAACTTTTGCGTCCGTTGTCCATTTGGGGCATACTTTTTTTCTAGAAAGATTGCAGCGAGGTCAACATCGACAAAAAGTGAAATTCAAAGAGTTGAATAGTACATAATTTATAAAAAATAAATACTTCCCTATTGTTGAGATACCGCCCGGAGTACCTCCTACTGCTAGCATGTTACATTCAATACAGCGTCGATCACCATCGCAGTGGAGGACTCGCCCACCATATCATGAACCACGCCTAGACTGCTAGGTTTATGGGTACACAAGGAATCATGGAAGGTAACCTACATCATTCGGGCACACGGTTCATCACACTGTGGCTGTAAGCACACGAAAAAGGAGACCTAAACCTAAAACGAGCATAACTTTTGCATCCGTTGTCCGATCGGGGCATACTTTTTTTTCTAGAAAGCTTGTGGCAAGGCCAACACCGACAAAATGCGAAATTCAAAGAGTAGAATAGTATATAATTTTATAAAAAATAAATAATTCCCTATGGTTGAGATACCGTCTCGAGTACCTCCTACTGCTAGCATGTTACATTCAATACAGCGTTGAACACCATCGCGGTGGAGGACTCGCCCATCATATCATGAACCACGCCTAGACTGCTGCGTTTATGGGTACACAAGGAATCATGGAAGGTAACCCACGTCATTCGGGCACACGGTTCATCACACTGTGGCTGTAAGCACACGAAAAAGAAGAACTAAACCTAAAACGAGCATAACTTTTGCATCCGTTGTCCGATCGGGGCATACTTTTTTTTCTAGAAAGCTTGTGGTGAGGCCAACACCGACAAAAAGCAAAATTCAAAGGGTTGAATAGTATATAATTTTATAAAAAATAAATACTTCCCTATGGTTGAGATACCGCCTCGAGTACCTCCTACTACTAGCATGTTACATTCAATAGAGTGTCGAACTCCATCGCGGTGGAGGACTCGCCCACCGTATCATGAACCGCGCCTAGACTACTACGTTTATGGGCACACAAGGAACCATGGAAGGTAACCCACATCATTCGGGCACACGATTCATCACACTGTGGCTGTAAGCACACGAAAAAGGAGACCTATAACCTAAAACAAGCATAACTTTTGCGTCCGTTGTCCATTTGGGGCATACTTTTTTTCTAGAAAGATTGCAGCGAGGTCAACATCGACAAAAAGTGAAATTCAAAGAGTTGAATAGTACATAATTTATAAAAAATAAATTACTTCCCTATGGTTGAGATACCGCCCGGAGTACCTCCTACTGCTAGCATGTTACATTCAATACAGCGTCGATCACCATCGCAGTGGAGGACTCGCCCACCATATCATGAACCACGCCTAGACTGCTAGGTTTATGGGTACACAAGGAATCATGGAAGGTAACCTACATCATTCGGGCACACGGTTCATCACACTGTGGCTGTAAGCACACGAAAAAGGAGACCTAAACCTAAAACGAGCATAACTTTTGCATCCGTTGTCCGATCGGGGCATACTTTTTTTTTCTAGAAAGCTTGTGGCAAGGCCAACACCGACAAAATGCGAAATTCAAAGAGTAGAATAGTATATAATTTTATAAAAAATAAATAATTCCCTATGGTTGAGATACCGTCTCGAGTACCTCCTACTGCTAGCATGTTACATTCAATACAGCGTTGAACACCATCGCGGTGGAGGACTCGCCCATCATATCATGAACCACGCCTAGACTGCTGCGTTTATGGGTACACAAGGAATCATGGAAGGTAACCCACATCATTCGGGCACACGGTTCATCACACTGTGGCTGTAAGCACACGAAAAAGAAGAACTAAACCTAAAACGAGCATAACTTTTGCATCCGTTGTCCGATCGGGGCATACTTTTTTTTCTAGAAAGCTTGTGGTGAGGCCAACACCGACAAAAAGCAAAATTCAAAGGGTAGAATAGTATATAATTTTATAAAAAATAAATACTTCCCTATGGTTGAGATACCGCCTCGAGTACCTCCTACTACTAGCATGTTACATTCAATAGAGTGTCGAACTCCATCGCGGTGGAGGACTCGCCCACCAGTATCATGAACCGCGCCTAGACTGCTAGCGTTTATGGGTACACAAGGAATCATGGAAGGTAACCCACATCATTCGGGCACACGGTTCATCACACTGTGGCTGTAAGCACACGAAAAAGGAGACCTAAACCTAAAACGAGCATAACTTTTGCATCCGTTGTCCGATCGGGGCATACTTTTTTTTCTAGAAAGCTTGTGGCGAGGCCAACACCGACAAAAAGCGAAATTCAAAGAGTAGAATAGTACATAATTTTATAAAAAATAAATACTTCCCTATGGTTGAGATACCGCCTCGAGTACCTCCTACTGCTAGCATGTTACATTCAATACAGCGTCGAACACCATCGCGGTGGAGGACTCGCCCACCATATCATGAACCAGCGCCTAGACTGCTAGGTTTATGGGTACACAAGGAATCATGGAAGGTAACCTACATCATTCGGGCACACGGTTCATCACACTGTGGCTGTAAGCACACGAAAAAGGAGACCTAAACCTAAAACGAGCATAACTTTTGCATCCGTTGTCCGATCGGGGCATACTTTTTTTTCTAGAAAGCTTGTGGCGAGGCCAACACCGACAAAAAGCGAAATTCAAAGAGTAGAATAGTATATAATTTTATAAAAAATAAATACTTCCCTATGGTTGAGATACCGCCTCGAGTACCTCCTACTGCTAGCATGTTACATTCAATACAGCGTCGAACACCATCGCGGTGGAGGACTCGCCCACCATATCATGAACCACGCCTAGACTGCTAGCGTTTATGGGTACACAAGGAATCATGGAAGGTAACCCACATCATTCGGGCACACGGTTCATCACACTGTGGCTGTAAGCACACGAAAAAGGAGACCTAAACCTAAAACGAGCATAACTTTTGCATCCGTTGTCCGATCGGGGCATACTTTTTTTTCTAGAAAGCTTGTGGCGAGGCCAACACCGACAAAAAGCGAAATTCAAAGAGTAGAATAGTATATAATTTTATAAAAAATAAATACTTCCCTATGGTTGAGATACCGCCTCGAGTACCTCCTACTGCTAGCATGTTACATTCAATACAGCGTCGAACACCATCGCGGTGGAGGACTCGCCCACCATATCATGAACCGCGCCTAGACTAGCTAGCGTTTATGGGTACACAAGGAATCATGGAAGGTAACCTACATCATTCGGGCACACGGTTCATCACACTGTGGCTGTAAGCACACGAAAAAGAGACCTAAACCTAAAACGAGCATAACTTTTGCATCCGTTGTCCGATCGGGGCATACTTTTTTTTCTAGAAAGCTTGTGGCGAGGCCAACACCGACAAAAAGCGAAATTCAAAGAGTAGAATAGTATATAATTTTATAAAAAATAAATACTACCCTATGGTTGAGATACCGCCTCGAGTACCTCCTACTGCTAGCATGTTACATTCAATACAGCGTCGAACACCATCGCAGTGGAGGACTCGCCCACCATATCATGAACCACGCCTAGACTGCTAGGTTTATGGGTACACAAGGAATCATGGAAGGTAACCTACATCATTCGGGCACACGGTTCATCACACTGTGGCTGTAAGCACACGAAAAAGGAGACCTAAACCTAAAACGAGCATAACTTTTGCATCCGTTGTCCGATCGGGGCATACTTTTTTTTCTAGAAAGCTTGTGGTGAGGCCAACACCGACAAAAGCGAAATTCAAAGAGTAGAATAGTATATAATTTTATAAAAAATAAATACTTCCCTATGGTTGAGATACCGCCTCGAGTACCTCCTACTGCTAGCATGTTACATTCAATACAGCGTCGAACACCATCGCGGTGGAGGACTCGCCCACCATATCATGAACCGCGCCTAGACTGCTAGCGTTTATGGGTACACAAGGAATCATGGAAGGTAACCCACATCATTCGGGCACACGGTTCATCACACTGTGGCTGTAAGCACACGAAAAAGAGACCTAAACCTAAAACGAGCATAACTTTTGCATCCGTTGTCCGATCGGGGCATACTTTTTTTTCTAGAAAGCTTGTGGTGAGGCCAACACCGACAAAAAGCGAAATTCAAAGAGTTGAATAGTATATAATTTTATAAAAAATAAATACTTCCCTATGGTTGAGATACCGCCTCGAGTACCTCCTACTGCTAGCATGTTACATTCAATACAGCGTCGAACACCATCGCGGTGGAGGACTCGCCCACCATATCATGAACCGCGCCTAGACTGCTAGCGTTTATGGGTACACAAGGAATCATGGAAGGTAACCCACATCATTCGGGCACACGGTTCATCACACTGTGGCTGTAAGCACACGAAAAAGGAGACCTAAACCTAAAACGAGCATAACTTTTGCATCCGTTGTCCGATCGGGGCATACTTTTTTTTCTAGAAAGCTTGTGGCGAGGCCAACACCGACAAAAAGCGAAATTCAAAGAGTAGAATAGTATATAATTTTATAAAAAATAAATACTTCCCTATGGTTGAGATACCGCCTCGAGTACCTCCTACTGCTAGCATGTTACATTCAATACAGCGTCGAACACCATCGCGGTGGAGGACTCGCCCACCATATCATGAACCACGCCTAGACTGCTAGGTTTATGGGTACACAAGGAATCATGGAAGGTAACCTACATCATTCGGGCACACGGTTCATCACACTGTGGCTGTAAGCACACGAAAAAGGAGACCTAAACCTAAAACGAGCATAACTTTTGCATCCGTTGTCCGATCGGGGCATACTTTTTTTTCTAGAAAGCTTGTGGCGAGGCCAACACCGACAAAAAGCGAAATTCAAAGAGTAGAATAGTATATAATTTTATAAAAAATAAATACTTCCCTATGGTTGAGATACCGCCTCGAGTACCTCCTACTGCTAGCATGTTACATTCAATACAGCGTCGAACACCATCGCGGTGGAGGACTCGCCCACCATATCATGAACCACGCCTAGACTGCTAGGTTTATGGGTACACAAGGAATCATGGAAGGTAACCTACATCATTCGGGCACACGGTTCATCACACTGTGGCTGTAAGCACACGAAAAAGGAGACCTAAACCTAAAACGAGCATAACTTTTGCATCCGTTGTCCGATCGGGGCATACTTTTTTTTCTAGAAAGCTTGTGGCGAGGCCAACACCGACAAAAAGCGAAATTCAAAGAGTAGAATAGTATATAATTTTATAAAAAATAAATACTTCCCTATGGTTGAGATACCGCCTCGAGTACCTCCTACTGCTAGCATGTTACATTCAATACAGCGTCGAACACCATCGCGGTGGAGGACTCGCCCACCATATCATGAACCGCGCCTAGACTGCTAGGTTTATGGGTACACAAGGAATCATGGAAGGTAACCCACATCATTCGGGCACACGGTTCATCACACTGTGGCTGTAAGCACACGAAAAAGGAGACCTAAACCTAAAACGAGCATAACTTTTGCATCCGTTGTCCGATCGGGGCATACTTTTTTTTCTAGAAAGCTTGTGGCGAGGCCAACACCGACAAAAAGCGAAATTCAAAGAGTAGAATAGTATATAATTTTATAAAAAATAAATACTTCCCTATGGTTGAGATACCGCCTCGAGTACCTCCTACTGCTAGCATGTTACATTCAATACAGCGTCGAACACCATCGCGGTGGAGGACTCGCCCACCATATCATGAACCAGCGCCTAGACTGCTAGGTTTATGGGTACACAAGGAATCATGGAAGGTAACCTACATCATTCGGGCACACGGTTCATCACACTGTGGCTGTAAGCACACGAAAAAGAGACCTAAACCTAAAACGAGCATAACTTTTGCATCCGTTGTCCGATCGGGGCATACTTTTTTTTTCTAGAAAGCTTGTGGCGAGGCCAACACCGACAAAAGCGAAATTCAAAGAGTAGAATAGTATATAATTTTATAAAAAATAAATACTTCCCTATGGTTGAGATACCGTCTCGAGTACCTCCTACTGCTAGCATGTTACATTCAATACAGCGTCGAACACCATCGCGGTGGAGGACTCGCCCACCATATCATGAACCACGCCTAGACTGCTGCGTTTATGGGTACACAAGGAATCATGGAAGGTAACCCACATCATTCGGGCACACGGTTCATCACACTGTGGCTGTAAGCACACGAAAAAGAAGACCTAAACCTAAAACGAGCATAACTTTTGCATCCGTTGTCCGATCGGGGCATACTTTTTTTTCTAGAAAGCTTGTGGTGAGGCCAACACCGACAAAAAGCGAAATTCAAAGAGTAGAATAGTATATAATTTTATAAAAAATAAATACTTCCCTATGGTTGAGATACCGCCTCGAGTACCTCCTACTGCTAGCATGTTACATTCAATACAGCGTCGAACACCATCGCGGTGGAGGACTCGCCCACCATATCATGAACCACGCCTAGACTGCTAGCGTTTATGGGTACACAAGGAATCATGGAAGGTAACCCACATCATTCGGGCACACGGTTCATCACACTGTGGCTGTAAGCACACGAAAAAGAAGACCTAAACCTAAAACGAGCATAACTTTTGCATCCGTTGTCCGATCGGGGCATACTTTTTTTTCTAGAAAGCTTGTGGTGAGGCCAACACCGACAAAAAGCGAAATTCAAAGAGTTAGAATAGTATATAATTTATAAAAAATAAATACTTCCCTATGGTTGAGATACCGCCTCGAGTACCTCCTACTGCTAGCATGTTACATTCAATACAGCGTCGAACACCATCGCGGTGGAGGACTCGCCCACCATATCATGAACCGCGCCTAGACTGCTAGGTTTATGGGTACACAAGGAATCATGGAAGGTAACCCTACATCATTCGGGCACACGGTTCATCACACTGTGGCTGTAAGCACACGAAAAAGGAGACCTAAACCTAAAACGAGCATAACTTTTGCATCCGTTGTCCGATCGGGGCATACTTTTTTTTCTAGAAAGCTTGTGGCGAGGCCAACACCGACAAAAAGCGAAATTCAAAGAGTAGAATAGTATATAATTTTATAAAAAATAAATACTTCCCTATGGTTGAGATACCGCCTCGAGTACCTCCTACTGCTAGCATGTTACATTCAATACAGCGTCGAACACCATCGCGGTGGAGGACTCGCCCACCATATCATGAACCACGCCTAGACTGCTAGCGTTTATGGGTACACAAGGAATCATGGAAGGTAACCCTACATCATTCGGGCACACGGTTCATCACACTGTGGCTGTAAGCACACGAAAAAGGAGACCTAAACCTAAAACGAGCATAACTTTTGCATCCGTTGTCCGATCGGGGCATACTTTTTTTTCTAGAAAGCTTGTGGTGAGGCCAACACCGACAAAAAGCGAAATTCAAAGAGTAGAATAGTATATAATTTTATAAAAAATAAATACTTCCCTATGGTTGAGATACCGCCTCGAGTACCTCCTACTGCTAGCATGTTACATTCAATACAGCGTCGAACACCATCGCGGTGGAGGACTCGCCCACCATATCATGAACCGCGCCTAGACTGCTAGGTTTATGGGTACACAAGGAATCATGGAAGGTAACCTACATCATTCGGGCACACGGTTCATCACACTGTGGCTGTAAGCACACGAAAAAGGAGACCTAAACCTAAAACGAGCATAACTTTTGCATCCGTTGTCCGATCGGGGCATACTTTTTTTTTCTAGAAAGCTTGTGGCGAGGCCAACACCGACAAAAAGCGAAATTCAAAGAGTAGAATAGTATATAATTTTATAAAAAATAAATACTACCCTATGGTTGAGATACCGCCTCGAGTACCTCCTACTGCTAGCATGTTACATTCAATACAGCGTCGAACACCATCGCGGTGGAGGACTCGCCCACCATATCATGAACCACGCCTAGACTGCTAGGTTTATGGGTACACAAGGAATCATGGAAGGTAACCTACATCATTCGGGCACACGGTTCATCACACTGTGGCTGTAAGCACACGAAAAAGGAGACCTAAACCTAAAACGAGCATAACTTTTGCATCCGTTGTCCGATCGGGGCATACTTTTTTTTTCTAGAAAGCTTGTGGCGAGGCCAACACCGACAAAAAGCGAAATTCAAAGAGTAGAATAGTATATAATTTTATAAAAAATAAATACTTCCCTATGGTTGAGATACCGCTCGAGTACCTCCTACTGCTAGCATGTTACATTCAATACAGCGTCGAACACCATCGCGGTGGAGGACTCGCCCACCATATCATGAACCGCGCCTAGACTGCTAGGTTTATGGGTACACAAGGAATCATGGAAGGTAACCTACATCATTCGGGCACACGGTTCATCACACTGTGGCTGTAAGCACACGAAAAAGAGACCTAAACCTAAAACGAGCATAACTTTTGCATCCGTTGTCCGATCGGGGCATACTTTTTTTTCTAGAAAGCTTGTGGCGAGGCCAACACCGACAAAAAGCGAAATTCAAAGAGTAGAATAGTATATAATTTTATAAAAAATAAATACTTCCCTATGGTTGAGATACCGCCTCGAGTACCTCCTACTGCTAGCATGTTACATTCAATACAGCGTCGAACACCATCGCGGTGGAGGACTCGCCCACCATATCATGAACCACGCCTAGACTGCTAGGTTTATGGGTACACAAGGAATCATGGAAGGTAACCTACATCATTCGGGCACACGGTTCATCACACTGTGGCTGTAAGCACACGAAAAAGGAGACCTAAACCTAAAACGAGCATAACTTTTGCATCCGTTGTCCGATCGGGGCATACTTTTTTTTTCTAGAAAGCTTGTGGCTGAGGCCAACACCGACAAAAAGCGAAATTCAAAGAGTAGAATAGTATATAATTTTATAAAAAATAAATACTTCCCTATGGTTGAGATACCGCCTCGAGTACCTCCTACTGCTAGCATGTTACATTCAATACAGCGTCGAACACCATCGCGGTGGAGGACTCGCCCACCATATCATGAACCACGCCTAGACTGCTAGGTTTATGGGTACACAAGGAATCATGGAAGGTAACCTACATCATTCGGGCACACGGTTCATCACACTGTGGCTGTAAGCACACGAAAAAGGAGACCTAAACCTAAAACGAGCATAACTTTTGCATCCGTTGTCCGATCGGGGCATACTTTTTTTTTCTAGAAAGCTTGTGGTGAGGCCAACACCGACAAAAAGCGAAATTCAAAGAGTAGAATAGTATATAATTTTATAAAAAATAAATACTACCCTATGGTTGAGATACCGCCTCGAGTACCTCCTACTGCTAGCATGTTACATTCAATACAGCGTCGAACACCATCGCGGTGGAGGACTCGCCCACCATATCATGAACCACGCCTAGACTGCTGCGTTTATGGGTACACAAGGAATCATGGAAGGTAACCCACATCATTCGGGCACACGGTTCATCACACTGTGGCTGTAAGCACACGAAAAAGAAGACCTAAACCTAAAACGAGCATAACTTTTGCATCCGTTGTCCGATCGGGGCATACTTTTTTTTCTAGAAAGCTTGTGGTGAGGCCAACACCGACAAAAAGCGAAATTCAAAGAGTAGAATAGTATATAATTTTATAAAAAATAAATACTTCCCTATGGTTGAGATACCGCCTCGAGTACCTCCTACTGCTAGCATGTTACATTCAATACAGCGTCGAACACCATCGCGGTGGAGGACTCGCCCACCATATCATGAACCGCGCCTAGACTGCTAGCGTTTATGGGTACACAAGGAATCATGGAAGGTAACCCACATCATTCGGGCACACGGTTCATCACACTGTGGCTGTAAGCACACGAAAAAGGAGACCTATAACCTAAAACGAGCATAACTTTTGCATCCGTTGTCCGATCGGGGCATACTTTTTTTTCTAGAAAGCTTGTGGCGAGGCCAACATCGACAAAAAGCGAAATTCAAAGAGTAGAATAGTATATAATTTTATAAAAATAAATACTTCCCTATGGTTGAGATACCGCCTCGAGTACCTCCTACTGCTAGCATGTTACATTCAATACAGCGTCGAACACCATCGCGGTGGAGGACTCGCCCACCATATCATGAACCGCGCCTAGACTGCTAGGTTTATGGGTACACAAGGAATCATGGAAGGTAACCTACATCATTCGGGCACACGGTTCATCACACTGTGGCTGTAAGCACACGAAAAAGGAGACCTAAACCTAAAACGAGCATAACTTTTGCATCCGTTGTCCGATCGGGGCATACTTTTTTTTTCTAGAAAGCTTGTGGCGAGGCCAACACCGACAAAAAGCGAAATTCAAAGAGTAGAATAGTATATAATTTTATAAAAAATAAATACTTCCCTATGGTTGAGATACCGCCTCGAGTACCTCCTACTGCTAGCATGTTACATTCAATACAGCGTCGAACACCATCGCGGTGGAGGACTCGCCCACCATATCATGAACCACGCCTAGACTGCTAGGTTTATGGGTACACAAGGAATCATGGAAGGTAACCTACATCATTCGGGCACACGGTTCATCACACTGTGGCTGTAAGCACACGAAAAAGGAGACCTAAACCTAAAACGAGCATAACTTTTGCATCCGTTGTCCGATCGGGGCATACTTTTTTTTTCTAGAAAGCTTGTGGCTGAGGCCAACACCGACAAAAAGCGAAATTCAAAGAGTAGAATAGTATATAATTTTATAAAAAATAAATACTACCCTATGGTTGAGATACCGCCTCGAGTACCTCCTACTGCTAGCATGTTACATTCAATACAGCGTCGAACACCATCGCGGTGGAGGACTCGCCCACCATATCATGAACCACGCCTAGACTGCTAGGTTTATGGGTACACAAGGAATCATGGAAGGTAACCCTACATCATTCGGGCACACGGTTCATCACACTGTGGCTGTAAGCACACGAAAAAGAGACCTAAACCTAAAACGAGCATAACTTTTGCATCCGTTGTCCGATCGGGGCATACTTTTTTTTCTAGAAAGCTTGTGGTGAGGCCAACACCGACTAAAAAGCAAAATTCAAAGAGTTGAATAGTATATAATTTTATAAAAAATAAATACTTCCCTATGGTTGAGATACCGCCTCGAGTACCTCCTACTGCTAGCATGTTACATTCAATAGAGTGTCGAACTCCATCGCGGTGGAGGACTCGCCCACCGTATCATGAACCGCGCCTAGACTACTACGTTTATGGGCACACAAGGAACCATGGAAGGTAACCCACATCATTCGGGCACACGATTCATCACACTGTGGCTGTAAGCACACGAAAAAGGAGACCTATAACCTAAAACAAGCATAACTTTTGCGTCCGTTGTCCATTTGGGGCATACTTTTTTTCTAGAAAGATTGCAGCGAGGCCAACATCGACAAAAAGCGAAATTCAAAGAGTTGAATAGTACATAATTTATAAAAAATAAATACTTCCCTATGGTTGAGATACCGCCTAGAGTACCTCCTACTGCTAGCATGTTACATTCAATACAACGTCGAACACCATCGCGGTGGAGGACTCGCCCACCATATCATGAACCGCGCCTAGACTGCTAGGTTTATGGGTACACAAGGAATCATGGAAGGTAACCTACATCATTCGGGCACACGGTTCATCACACTGTGGCTGTAAGCACACGAAAAAGGAGACCTAAACCTAAAACGAGCATAACTTTTGCATCCGTTGTCCGATCGGGCATACTTTTTTTTCTAGAAAGCTTGTGGCGAGGCCAACACCGACAAAAAGCGAAATTCAAAGAGTAGAATAGTATATAATTTTATAAAAAATAAATACTTCCCTATGGTTGAGATACCGCCTCGAGTACCTCCTACTGCTAGCATGTTACATTCAATACAGCGTCGAACACCATCGCGGTGGAGGACTCGCCCACCATATCATGAACCACGCCTAGACTGCTAGGTTTATGGGTACACAAGGAATCATGGAAGGTAACCTACATCATTCGGGCACACGGTTCATCACACTGTGGCTGTAAGCACACGAAAAAGGAGACCTAAACCTAAAACGAGCATAACTTTTGCATCCGTTGTCCGATCGGGGCATACTTTTTTTTTCTAGAAAGCTTGTGGCGAGGCCAACACCGACAAAAAGCGAAATTCAAAGAGTAGAATAGTATATAATTTTATAAAAAATAAATACTTCCCTATGGTTGAGATACCGTCTCGAGTACCTCCTACTGCTAGCATGTTACATTCAATACAGCGTCGAACACCATCGCGGTGGAGGACTCGCCCACCATATCATGAACCGCGCCTAGACTGCTAGGTTTATGGGTACACAAGGAATCATGGAAGGTAACCTACATCATTCGGGCACACGGTTCATCACACTGTGGCTGTAAGCACACGAAAAAGAGACCTAAACCTAAAACGAGCATAACTTTTGCATCCGTTGTCCGATCGGGGCATACTTTTTTTTTCTAGAAAGCTTGTGGTGAGGCCAACACCGACAAAAAGCGAAATTCAAAGAGTAGAATAGTATATAATTTTATAAAAAATAAATACTACCCTATGGTTGAGATACCGCCTCGAGTACCTCCTACTGCTAGCATGTTACATTCAATACAGCGTCGAACACCATCGCGGTGGAGGACTCGCCCACCATATCATGAACCACGCCTAGACTGCTGCGTTTATGGGTACACAAGGAATCATGGAAGGTAACCCACATCATTCGGGCACACGGTTCATCACACTGTGGCTGTAAGCACACGAAAAAGAAGACCTAAACCTAAAACGAGCATAACTTTTGCATCCGTTGTCCGATCGGGGCATACTTTTTTTTCTAGAAAGCTTGTGGTGAGGCCAACACCGACAAAAAGCAAAATTCAAAGAGTTGAATAGTATATAATTTTATAAAAAATAAATACTTCCCTATGGTTGAGATACCGCCTCGAGTACCTCCTACTGCTAGCATGTTACATTCAATAGAGTGTCGAACTCCATCGCGGTGGAGGACTCGCCCACCGTATCATGAACCGCGCCTAGACTGCTAGGTTTATGGGTACACAAGGAATCATGGAAGGTAACCTACATCATTCGGGCACACGGTTCATCACACTGTGGCTGTAAGCACACGAAAAAGGAGACCTAAACCTAAAACGAGCATAACTTTTGCATCCGTTGTCCGATCGGGGCATACTTTTTTTTCTAGAAAGCTTGTGGCGAGGCCAACACCGACAAAAAGCGAAATTCAAAGAGTAGAATAGTATATAATTTTATAAAAAATAAATACTTCCCTATGGTTGAGATACCGCCTCGAGTACCTCCTACTGCTAGCATGTTACATTCAATACAGCGTCGAACACCATCGCGGTGGAGGACTCGCCCACCATATCATGAACCGCGCCTAGACTGCTAGGTTTATGGGTACACAAGGAATCATGGAAGGTAACCTACATCATTCGGGCACACGGTTCATCACACTGTGGCTGTAAGCACACGAAAAAGGAGACCTAAACCTAAAACGAGCATAACTTTTGCATCCGTTGTCCGATCGGGGCATACTTTTTTTTCTAGAAAGCTTGTGGCGAGGCCAACACCGACAAAAGCGAAATTCAAAGAGTAGAATAGTATATAATTTTATAAAAAATAAATACTTCCCTATGGTTGAGATACCGCCTCGAGTACCTCCTACTGCTAGCATGTTACATTCAATACAGCGTCGAACACCATCGCGGTGGAGGACTCGCCCACCATATCATGAACCGCGCCTAGACTGCTAGGTTTATGGGTACACAAGGAATCATGGAAGGTAACCTACATCATTCGGGCACACGGTTCATCACACTGTGGCTGTAAGCACACGAAAAAGGAGACCTAAACCTAAAACGAGCATAACTTTTGCATCCGTTGTCCGATCGGGGCATACTTTTTTTTTCTAGAAAGCTTGTGGCGAGGCCAACACCGACAAAAAGCGAAATTCAAAGAGTAGAATAGTATATAATTTTATAAAAATAAATACTACCCTATGGTTGAGATACCGCCTCGAGTACCTCCTACTGCTAGCATGTTACATTCAATACAGCGTCGAACACCATCGCGGTGGAGGACTCGCCCACCATATCATGAACCACGCCTAGACTGCTGCGTTTATGGGTACACAAGGAATCATGGAAGGTAACCCACATCATTCGGGCACACGGTTCATCACACTGTGGCTGTAAGCACACGAAAAAGAAGAACTAAACCTAAAACGAGCATAACTTTTGCATCCGTTGTCCGATCGGGGCATACTTTTTTTTCTAGAAAGCTTGTGGTGAGGCCAACACCGACTAAAAAGCAAAATTCAAAGAGTTGAATAGTATATAATTTTATAAAAAATAAATACTTCCCTATGGTTGAGATACCGCCTCGAGTACCTCCTACTGCTAGCATGTTACATTCAATAGAGTGTCGAACTCCATCGCGGTGGAGGACTCGCCCACCGTATCATGAACCGCGCCTAGACTACTACGTTTATGGGCACACAAGGAACCATGGAAGGTAACCCACATCATTCGGGGCACACGATTCATCACACTGTGGCTGTAAGCACACGAAAAAGGAGACCTATAACCTAAAACAAGCATAACTTTTGCGTCCGTTGTCCATTTGGGGCATACTTTTTTTTCTAGAAAGATTGCAGCGAGGCCAACATCGACAAAAAGCGAAATTCAAAGAGTTGAATAGTACATAATTTATAAAAAATAAATACTTCCCTATGGTTGAGATACCGCCTAGAGTACCTCCTACTGCTAGCATGTTACATTCAATACAACGTCGAACTCCATCGCGGTGGAGGACTCGCCCACTATATCATGAACCGCGCCTAGACTACCATGTTTATGGGTACACAAGAACTATGGAAGGTAACCCACTTCATTCGGGCACGCGGTTCATCACACCGTGGCTGTAAGCACACGAAAAAGGAGACCAAACCTAAAACGAGCATAACTTTTACATCCGTTGTCTGATCAGTGCATACTTTTTTGTCTAGAAAGGTTGTGGCAAGGCCAACACCGACAAAAAGCAAAATTCAAAGAGGAGAATAGTATATTTTATAAAAATAAATACTTCCCTATGGTTGAGATACCGCGTCGAGTACCTCCTACTGCTAGCATGTTACATTCAATACAGCGTCGAACACCATCACGGTGGAGGACTCGCCCACCATATCATGAACCGCGCCTAGACTGCTAGGTTTATGGGTACACAAGGAATCATGGAAGGTAACCTACATCATTCGGGCACACGGTTCATCACACTGTGGCTGTAAGCACACGAAAAAGGAGACCTAAACCTAAAACGAGCATAACTTTTGCATCCGTTGTCCGATCGGGGCATACTTTTTTTTTCTAGAAAGCTTGTGGCGAGGCCAACACCGATCAAAATGCGAAATTCAAAGAGTAGAATAGTATATAATTTTATAAAAAATAAATACTACCCTATGGTTGAGATACCGCCTCGAGTACCTCCTACTGCTAGCATGTTACATTCAATACAGCGTCGAACACCATCGCGGTGGAGGACTCGCCCACCATATCTTGAACTGCGCCTAGACTGATAGGTTTATGGGTACACAAGGAATCATGGAAGGTAACCTACATCATTCGGGCACACGGTTCATCACACTGTGGCTGTAAGCACACGAAAAAGCAGACCTAAACCTAAAACGAGCATAACTTTTGCATCCGTTGTCCGATCGGGGCATACTTTTTTTTCTAGAAAGCTTGTGGCGTGAGGCCAACACCGATAAAAAGCAAAATTCAAAGAGTTGAATAGTATATAATTTATAAAAAATAAATACTTCCCTATGGTTGAGATACCGCCTCGAGTACCTCCTACTGCTAGCATGTTACATTCAATAGAGTGTCGAACTCCATCGCGGTGGAGGACTCGCCCACCGTATCATGAACCGCGCCTAGACTACTACGTTTATAGGCACACAAGGAACCATGGAAGGTAACCCACATCATTGGGGCACACGATTCATCACACTGTGGCTGTAAGCACACGAAAAAGGAGACCTATAACCTAAAACAAGCATAACTTTTGCGTCCGTTGTCCGATTTGGGGCATACTTTTTTTTCTAGAAAGATTGCAGCGAGGCCAACATCGACAAAAAGCGAAATTCAAAGAGTTGAATAGTACATAATTTATAAAAAATAAAAACTTCCCTATGGTTGAGATACCGCCTAGAGTACCTCCTACTGCTAGCATGTTACATTCAATACAACGTCGAACTCCATCGCGGTGGAGGACTCGCCCACTATATCATGAACCGCGCCTAGACTACCATGTTTATGGGTGCACAAAGAACTCATGGAAGGAAACCCACTTCATTCGGGCACGCGGTTCATCACACCGTGGCTGTAAGCACACGAAAAAGGAGACCAAACCTAAAACGAGCATAACTTTTACATCCGTTGTCTGATCAGTGCATACTTTTTTGTCTAGAAAGGTTGTGGCAAGGCCAACACCGACAAAAAGCAAATTCAAAGAGGAGAATAGTATATATTTTATAAAAAATAAATACTTCCCTATGGTTGAGATACCGCTCGGAGTACCTCCTACTGCTAGCATGTTACATTCAATACAGCGTCGAACACCATCGCAGTGGAGGACTCGCCCACCATATCAGAACACGGCCTAGACTGCTAGGTTTATGGGTACACAAGGAATCATGGAAGGTAACCTACATCATTCGGGCACACGGTTCATCACACTGTGGCTGTAAGCACACGAAAAAGGAGACCTAAACCTAAAACGAGCATAACTTTGCATCCGTGTCCGATCGGGGCATACTTTTTTTTCTAGAAAGCTTGTGGCAAGGCCAACACCGACAAAATGCGAAATTCAAAGAGTAGCATAGTATATAATTTTATAATCAAAATAAATAATTCCCTGGCATAGGTTGAGAACTACCGTCCGAGTACCTCCTACTGCTTCGCATGTTACATTCGCAATTACAGCGTTGAACCACCCACTCGCGGTGGAGGACTCGCCACATATCTTGAACCTGCCTCTTAGACTGCCTTAGCGTTTTAATGGGTACACACAGGAATGGCAATCGTAGGTAAACTCCACATCATTCGGGCACCACG
>MU847587.1:0-58180 GCA_032690845.1 Eleusine coracana subsp. coracana
ACTTAGACACCTTAGAGAACTTAGATAATTTTAGTTTGTTATTAGTAAACTTGTATATGTTTATAATCTGTGCAGAACCTTCCCCCATCAGTGGCTTCGAATGAGCCCCAGGATCAAGACACATTCCATTGCAATTTGTTCACACATCCTCAGTGATGTATTACTTGTGGTTCTGTTGTTGATTGGTACCTATAAGGATCAAGTGACCGAGAAGAAGGGGGAGGGGGGGGGGGGGTTAGAATCAGGAACACACACGAATAGCTTTTACCGCTAACTTCTAAACCGAGCACTCAAAACAACTCTTATGCAAGTTAGTGACTAAGTCAAAAAATCAATCAGCACACCTAGTTAGCAAGGGCCTAAAGCATACAAGTCTAATAGGCAAAACTGGTGACAAGATGAAGAGCACAAGTCCCACAAGGTTCAAGAGCAAATAGCAAGGATTAAGAGCCTACCTAAACAATCAATAAGCAAGCAGCCACATAGCAGCCCTATCTCTACTTACACACAAGTGCGGATATAAGCACGATAAGTAAAGAGGAGTTTAGAGATTGCTCATTGATTTTTAGCCCGAGGTATCGGGAGGATGGCGCCTCCCCCTAGTCCTTATTGGATCGACTCCCGTCGGAGTATTGATCCCTCCCGCCACTAACCGTGGAGTCCTTGCACACATGCCCATATCACTCCCGGAGTGATGGCGTGGTTACGTGACCACTGCTCATCGAGTTCTTGACTCCTCGAGCATAAGCTTGCCTCTCTCAAGGACTTGTTGCACTCCTAGAGTGCACGCACGGGCGCTCTATCACGATGCTCCTTTCAAAGATGAGCTCAAACCTTGAACAAACTTATGACGGGCTTCACAACACATCATGAATGATAGGCTCGATCACCGACACCTAACCGGTCTAGGCCTTGCCATAGACCAAGATTAACTACACCAATCCTCTCTACAACCCATCCTAAGCTAGAGACACGGGATGCTCTTGTGTTGCTCTCCAAGACACTCAAAGATAGCACCAATCCTTGCTCCAGTGTCTTCTCTTCTCCTCTTGGCTCTCCCCAAGTTTGCCCAGCTATCCAAATGGCCTAGAGCGGTCTGAAAGACCCCAATAACAGCAATAATAGTCTCCAACTACTCCACTAGCCGTTGCCAAAAAGCTGAGGAAACTGGGAACCAACCACCATAAGGTACCACCGTACAATACGACGACCTCTGAGTATGGTCACCATACAATACAGTGACCTCCGCTCAACCATACGACGGCCTCTGATCTTCAGTGCCTCTCTATGCACAAATCCTCTAGGTCACCGTACCTTACGGAGGTCTACAGAGAGTATCAGAAACTGGCCACTTCAACTCCTCCAATTGCCATATCCTACGGTGACCTCGCCGTAACGTCAATGGCTTTACTTGAGTTTTGGCCACTTCTCCTCCTCCATGGATCACCGTACCTTATGGCGACCTCGTCGTAAGGTCTCCAAGGAGTACCAGAAAACTGCTGCATTCTCCTTGATTCGCCGTATCTTACGACGACCTCTAGTCTAGAAACTGTACCTGTTCTGTACAACTCTTGGCATTCACCGTACCTTACAGTGACTTAACCTCCGCACATATGGTCATACCCACATACTTGCATGAACAAGAGCATTTCTCAATGGACCATACGACAACCTCGCCGTACCTTATGTTGACTTGTCCTGAAGCTGAAACTTATTGTCCTCTTCACTCGTCTCCATCCATTCAAGCCTTGATCAATCCTTCTCCACTACCACTCTAAGTGTACCAGAGTTTTACTTGAGCATCCCAACACTCTAATCCTAGAGAAGCCTAAGAGAATGACTTGTGCCCTCTTCATAGTCTAGTTTTTCCTATGGACTCAAGCCTACACACTAGCCAAGTGATCACACACACTTGGATCTAGTTGTCCATTGTCTTGATCCATCTCCATCACCGTGATACTCCATCAAGATCTCCATGACACTCCACCGAGTCCTCCATTGATCATCAAGGTAACATTCACCATGTTCTTGTTTGAGTTGATAGATAGATCCTATATGCACAACACTCAAGTACACATTAATCATATTTCATGCTTGTCATCCAATGACCAAAACATTCATACCTTTTGGGGTGACCCACAATGGTCATGAAGCTTACAATCTCCTCCTTTTCAGTGATGGATGATAACCACTACTTATAATGATCGAGGCCATAAAAAGGAAAGAGAAAACCAAGGCACTTGACCACAAGCAAAGAACCAAGAAAAGCAGGGAATAGAGATAATTACCTTGGTCCTTACCTTGGAAGTAGTCTTTGTTGACGGTCCTTAAATGCTAAATCCGATCGTCAATTGCCTGCATAAAACATATAAAATAAATAATTAACATAGTGGTAGGAGTTTATTATTAACAATTTTCACAAGTGTTGGTGAATATTTGTATGCAGGTGATTTATCCACGTATTAGAGGGAAAGCACAAGTAATTAGAGGAGGAAGCACACTTCCAGTCAATCAGAGCGCAACACAAGGATCCACGGGCCCATAAACAGAGCAAACCGACATACCAGAAGGACTAACATCTGGATTGTCAAATGGGGACAGCAAGTCAGTGTCCTGGAGAAGGTCGTGACCGAGGGGCTTCGTTGATGTTCGGATGAACACCCGTGTTTGGCCGAACAACATTGGGGCGTACTCGACCCAGGCCTGATCGGGGGTCTTCCACCGCCTTTCCAAGGTCGGTTCCCGCGCTTAGGGCGGGGGTTACCACCTCCAGAAACCACCTTTGGGCCCTATATAAGGAGGAGAGTGCCTCCACTCCAACACAGACAAGAAGAGAGGTTAGATCTCCACTCCAAAGGCTTAGAAAATAGGGAGAGAGTGAGGGAGAGTTCGAGGAAGCATCGAGCTTGTCGGCGATCTTCCCCATGCTTGTACCTTGATGGATGCTTTCCTTTTCAAGTAAGTGTTCGTATTTTCTCTTTGGCATTTAAGTTTCCTATTTAAGTAAGTTCTTCCTTTATTTACAGGATCATCGCTCTATCTAGTTAGAGTATCTTAGTCTTCTATAAGCGTGGATCCGAGACTAGGATAGTAATTGATAGCGTAGACGTGGTGTCTAGGCTAGAGGCTACCTTTGTTTGCCGCGTGTCCCACGGTTTGTAGAAGTAGTCGGTAGGTGGCGACAGCTCTATCCGTCCTTAGTAATCCTCCATGTTCAAGTACGTCATAGAGCTGTTGGCCGGAGTCGCCTGTGGATGCAGGGGTAAGCCGGTGCCCAAAGTAAGTAGCAATAGACCGAACCTATATTATTATAGGATACTTGACCATATGAATCCTCACTACCCTCTGCCTATCATATTCTTGTTATTTTTGGACGGACTAGTTTAGAAGATTAGTACACACACGTTCCCTGTGATTCGATAACCTGGAATACTCCTAGGTGAAGTGCTACTTTCATATCCGTGTGCTTGCGGATTTATCTGTGATCCTAAGAAATACCAACAAGTATTTCTGGCATCGTTGCCGGGGAACGGTTGTTGTACCATCTTCGAACCTTATTCATCCTCGTATGTTTTCCTTTTTTCTTTCTTTTTCTTTCTTTCCTTTTTCCACCGTGGAGCAACCCACCATCCTATCCTTTTCTTCTCCGAAGGGCGAGTTCTTTGAGCCACCGCCATCTGCGGACCCAATTCGCACATCTGGCTATGAACTCTGCCCTGGCTTTATAGCCATAGTTCGGGAGCAATCCTTATCTGGTCTAGATTTTGAAAATCCTTACCATCATTTGTGAGAATTTGAGTATTTGTGTTCATGTCTGTTCATTGACGGTATGACACATGAAACTCTAAAGTGGAAATTGTTTCCCTTCTCCCTCATAGGGAAGGCGAAGCAATGGTACACTCATACTGTTGGGAGTGTACACAGTGATTGGGAGAAGTTGCGGGATAAATTTTTTCTTGCGTTCTTCTCACAATCTCGTATTGTCTCCCTTCGTAAGGAAATTCTATGCTTCTGCTAGAGTGAGAAGGAATCTATTGGAGCAGCTTGGGCCAGGATCTCTTTGCTATTGCAATCAGGCCCAGACTTGTCTATACCCGATGAAATGTTGCTTCAACACTTTTATTCAGGTTTAAACAAGGAATCTGCCCAATACCTCGATATCGCCGCTGGAGGATCATTCATCCACAAGACTGCAACAGAAGAAAGAGCAATCCTAGACCGTATCTTAGAAAACTCATCCTTCTTAGCCGACCTTAGTGAGCCCCTCTAGTAGGAAGCTATGTCGAGCCGCACGGACCCCTCAATATCCAAATCCAAGCCCATACCTTGCCTATCCCTAGATTTGACTTTTGAGCTGTCCCCCAAACCTCGAACCCCAGAGGAAAAAGAAATTCAATCTTCAGAGTTCTCTTTTGTATTCGAGGAAGGTCTTTTTGAAGACTTTGGGGATGCCATGAATTATTGTTCCAAAAAACCCCACCAGTTCCCATTTATCCTCCTGATTCTTGAAAGGATGGAAATCCAACCCACGAGGGTCCCTCAATAGCTAAATTCAAACCCATAGCTCTCTCATCCCTAAATTTTGCTGTTGATACGTCTCAGAAAGAAGGAGAAATTCTACCTTTAGGGTTGCCAGTTGAATTCTAGGCAATCCTACTCGATGATCCTGGAAAAAACCTCAAATTACATCTGGCAGAACAAGCCTACGATATCTGCTTTGCCTCCTGGTTCTCTCGAAGAAGCAATTTCCAAAGAATGCTAAGAAGAAGCAATGGTTGAAGGAAGAAAAGCATTGTTTCAAAGCCATCCAAATCCATCCGCCTTCCACAACAATTCCTTGTCATATATGGGGAAATGCCGTAGAGGCCCTTTATAATCCCACCGTAGGAGTTAATATCATCCCTACATACATAGCAAGCCAGCTTATGGGTGATATACCTCTGGAGCCAACTGACATACTCTTCAACGATGCCTTGGGAGTAGCCTTTCCATGTTGGGGATCGCAAGGGCTGTACCAATCAAGATAGGAAAAGTTGAGCTTCACCTAGACTTCCATGTCTATCCTATCATTGATTTTGAAATCCTCCTAGGCTACCCATTAGAAAAGCTTCACCTTCTAGGTGCATCTCAAGGGAGCCATACTAAAAAGCATAGGTACACTGCTTTTACCACCAAAACCTTTTTCTCAAAAAATCCTTTGGTGAGGTCTCATCTCGAGCATTCTCCGCTTAAGAAAGTGATATTTGTTTCTCAACTTGCATCACCAAAGTTTGTTCCTTGTAATGGCGCGAAGCTTTTCACCCAAGATGGAGACGATTTGGGAGAAACTCCAAATCACTTTGAAACCAAATCGTCGTCTTTGTTGCCTAAGCCTTTTTTCCTCTGACCCTCAAGTCTCTAGTCTCGACGGTGATCATGAACCAACCTTGACATTTATTGATGAATTTCTTGAGAAGGAGAAACTTTGGGCCACTGGATTAGTTGAGCCATTGACTCTAGAAACAGGAGAAGATTCAATAGGTGAGCATGAGATCTTCTTTCTTGAAAACCCACATGATACATGCTTACTTAATGATTCTATAGAGTTAATTTGGCTTTGTGCCAATCGCAACTACGAGGGCTACAACCACCTAAAGAGCCTCATTAGTAAAATATTTGTTAGGATGGTTGTAGATGCTTTTGTTTACAATAAATTTTGCAAATCTCGTAGTTGTACTTTGGTACTAACCTTGCAGCTAGAGATTTAATAACACAATGAAAATTGGCGGTGGACTGGGAACCACATCGTCAATAGCAGCTGCAACATGAATTCCCTCTGGTCGAGCTTCTGATCGAAAACAAAGCATTGCCGGGAGATGGCCCGGGTTATCATTTCATTTTTTCTTCAATAAAAGCAAGAGAATGTTTTTAGGGTATGTTTTCCTTCAGGTAATTTTGCTTGCTAACCATTTCAGGTTGAGATTAAAAAGAACCATGGTCACTCTATGCCCGAGGACATAGGAGCTACATCAACTTGAACACCATGGTACCTTTGGTGATGGAACCCACTACAAGAAGGGTACAACACACTGCACACTTGATTTCAGCATCTCATGATACAAAAATCCAAGTGTGTGTGTCAGGAGGGGGGGGGGGGGGGGGAGTTCTGTAAGTATCTCATAGCAAATTCCACTTTTACCAATTTTATCTCGGTTTAGAGGTGTTGCTAGTTCCTTTTTTCATGCCTTGCTGAAAAAGAAAAAAATATTAAAAGGCGCTTTAGTTTATTTTCCCTTTTTATGTCCTTTCAATTCAATCTTATAGTGTGCCAAGAAAAGAAAAATAAATTAATAAAGTTGTGGCTCTATCGGGCCCATAAAGCCGGTAGAGTCTCTTTTGCTTTTCACCCTTTTTGTTTTTGTTTTTTTTTTCTTGAAATAAAGCAGTCAGGTACAAGCTCAAGTGTGGGGGAGGCCTTCAAGATTTTCAACGCACAAACAATACAAGGCCTACGTCAAAGGTCGAGGTGACCGGGCTCCAAGCGACATTGACCAACCTACAAGGACAGTCGACACAAGCATGGTGCTCCTAAGCTTCCACATCTTTCATAGCGACGATTTGCACACACTATTCCTATCCTCCTAGTCTCCAAGTTAAATCAAACTTATCCTGAATCAATCAATAATTTAACTTGAAAACTAAAAGCAATTCTGTGAACCCTCTACATCATGCTTCTTTTTGATTTACCTGCATGCTCCTTATTCCTAGTTCATTAATTATTGCTTGTGAACTACATCTTTAGGAAAGCATGTCACCTAAGTAGTTGACTTATTAGATATGGTGTGATGAAAGAAATCTTGCTCTTATGCTTGTAGTGCTTGGGAGTTTCCTTTTCAAAATTAAAATGAATGGGCCTCTCCTCAATGATGTGAATTTCTTACCAAAGCCATATGATAGTTTTATTGAAAACCTTATGCATATGTTGCTTGTTGTTTCATTGAACTTTGTCAAATTCTTGTGACCCTAGTGAGACGATTGTTACGTATTGTCGATCAAGATCATGTGCACATTCCCTTCATATGCTAATCTTCTATATTGAAAGGTTGCATTTCCATCATCATCATCATCGATCCATCCACTAAAAGAAATACTCCATGATTACCCTGTTATGACTCTCTCTCAATTGTTCCGTAGAAGGCATGGCTATATAAAAAAAACTTGCTCTCATCTTTGAGCACGGTGAAAAAAAGAGAGAAAAGAAATAGCCATGCCCAATATCATTTCAAAGAAAGAGAGAGTCTACACATAAATGAATATTCATCCACCTCCACCATCCACCATCATCCATATGCTAATTCTTCTACACTAGAAGATAGCATTACCATGTCCATTATACATTCACAAAATAAAGTACTCCACCATGTTGAGAATCTCCCTCTCCAATTAATCCTTGCAAGAAAAAGAGTCATGGGCTGTCAAGTACTTCAAAAAAATGAGAGAAAGAAAGATAGCCCATACAAGAGAGGGAGGATTTCAAAAGGGGCATCCATCATCCGCCTTTCCATACATCCCATCCATTCATGTCGTGCACATGCTTGATCATAATTCATGACTTGTTTTCTCCATGGATCCAGTTTTTGACTTAGTAATATATGAGACACAAGTATGTCTTATGTTCCCTACCTTGAGTTCCGCATAAGCCATATTTAGAGGTAGGATGAAAAGAGATAAAGTCAAATGCCTTGATGAGGAACCACACATATATTGAGTGATCTGAGAGAATCATTTGAGGAGAAAGGCCGTGATTTGTTTTTTTTTTTTGAAAATCTTTCAAAACCCAAGTTACTCGACAAAAGGAGTAAAGATGACTAGAGTCAACACCGTTCCATTCTTCAACCACCCAAGGAGATGTGATAGACACTTTAAAGTTCATGGGTGCATGTATGATTTGGAATAATTTGCATGCTAGTCTCATATTGAAAAAAGTTATGATCCACTTTAGTCTTTATTCCTTTACTCGAGGACGACCAAAGGCTAAGTGTGGGGGTGTTTGTTGACGGTCCTTAAATGCTAAATCCAACCGTCAATTGCCTGCATAAAACATATAAAATAAATAATCAACATAGTGTTAGGAGTTTATTATTAATAATTTTCACAAGTATTGGCGACTATTTGTATACAGGTGATTTATCCACGTATTAGAGGGAAAGTACAAGTAATTAGAGGAGGAAACACACTTCCAGTCAATCAGAGCGCAGCACAAGGATCCATGGGCCCATAAACAGAGCAAACCGACATATCAGAAGGCCTAGCACGTGGATTGTCAAATGGGGCAGTATGTCAGTGTCCGGAGAAGGCCATGACCGAGGGGTGTCAGTTGATGTTCAGCCGAACACCCTTGTTTGGCCGAACAACATTGGGGCCTACTCGGCCGAGGCCTGGTCGAGAGGTCTTCCACCGCCTTTTCAAGGTCGGTTCCCGCGCCTAGGGCAGGAGTTACCGACTCCAGGAACCGCCTTTGGGCCCTATATAAGGAGGGGAGTGCCTCCACTCCAACACACACAAGAAGAGAGGTTAGAGCTCCACTCCAAAGGCTTTAGCACTGCCAAATAGCTTAGAAAATAGGGAGAGAGTGAGGGAGAGTTCGAGGAAGCGCCGAGCTTGTCGACGATCTTTCCCAAGCTTGTACCTCGACGGATGCTTTCCTTTTCAAGTAAGTGTTTGTGTTTTCTCTTTGGTATTTAAGTTTCCTATTTAAGTAAGTTCTTTCTTTATTGCTTACAAGATCATCGCTCTATCTAGTTAGAGTATCTTAGTCATCTATAAGCGTGGATCCGAGACTAGGATAGTAATTGATAGCGTAGACGTGGTGTCTAGGCTAGATGTTACCTTTGTTTGCCGCGTGCCCCATGGTCTGTAGAGGTAGTCGATAGGTGGTGATAGCCCTATCCGTCCTTAGTAATCCTCCATGTTTGGGCACGTTGTAGAGCTGTTGGCCGGAGTCGCCTGTGGATGCAGGGGTAAGCCGGTGCCCGAAGTAAGTAGTAATAGACCGAACCTATCTTATTATAGGATACTGGACCATTGGAATCCTCTCTACCCTCTGCCTACCATATTCTTGTTGTTTTTGGACGGACTAGTTTAGAAGATTAGTACACACATGTTTCCTGTGATTTGATAACCTGGAATACTCCTAGGTGAAGTGCTATTTCGGTATCCGTGTGCTTGCGGATTTATCTATGATCATAAGAAATACCAACAATATCCCCTTTGAAGAATGCATGATGTATATTAGGAAGGTCTAGTTCACTATGAATTGCACAAGTCATGATGTGTAGATGTGCACATAGTGCGGTCCATAGTTGTTGTGGAGTTGAGTTCGTTGTGTATCTTGATGTAACCATGTACACCACTCTAACAAGTTAATGTATAGATCAAAGGCGTTTCACTTGCATAATCTTTGCTTGCTTGATCATATTTAGGTTCATCTCCTCATGTCCATCTCCATCTCCTCTACATTCATCCTCCATACTTGATCATTATATGTCCATTTCCTCCCCCTTTGTCATCTATCAACCAAAAAGGTTACCAAGATGTAAAATGCATGGGGTGTGGACAATTAATTAATAACTCAAGGGGTATGTAAAACAGTAGAGTGATGAGTATTCCCCCTTTCTCCATGGTCCATCTTTTCTTCGAGATCCTCCTCCTTGAGTATAAGCTCCCCCTACACATAATACATCTCCAACCAAGATTTGCTCATGAATGCAAACAAAATTAGTTAGTGTATTGGATATGTATGAGACACTTGTCTTTGAGCCACATGAGTAAATTTAACCTCGCAGCTCGCTTGATCATGTCTCAATGGCATGAAGTGCAAGGGTTGCTATATGATGATCTAAGGAGTCCTATACTCATATCGTGAATAAGAAACTCCCCCTAGATACATGCTTCAAAACATGTTTGGTATCACTATGCATATGCAAGAATGCAACAGTGCAAGGAATGCGATGCATGAAAGAAAGCAAGAGAATAACTACAAACCAAATGTCGACATTGAGTTTCTCCCTTCTAAAGCTTGTCCACAAAGTACCTCTCATCAAAGCCTTGGTCACCAATGTTCCACCTACCAAGCTTTGCCCACGTCCATCGCTATCTCGAGGAGGTCCGAAGTTGACCTACAAAAGAAAGAGAGACAAGCACAAAAACAAGGCACAAACAAGAAAAGAAACACACAGGATAATTTACACTATGTACAAGAACAAGCTCAAAGGACTTTATGTGAAGTTTGAAAGGTCGAGAATATTAAGTTCTCCCCTTAACTTGTTGAAGGTCTTATCATCAAGTGGCTTAGTGCAGATATCCACATATTGTTCATGTGTGCTCATATGTATCAACTCAATATCCTTCTTTTCAACATGATCCCTTATGAAGTGATGTTTGACTTGGATGTGTTTTGCATGACCATGGACACCTTGCTTGAGCGCCATTTTGATTGCGGCTTCGCTATCACTATATAGTGGCATGCATGTGAACTTGACTCCATAATCCGAGAGCATTTGGTGCATTTAAAGAAGTTGTGCATAACATGCATCCGCTGCCAAATACTCCGCTTCGGTGGTGGAGAGAGCTACTAGATTTTGTTTCTTTGAGCTCCAAGACACAAGTGATCTTCCAAGAAATTGACATCCTCCCGAGGTGCTCTTCCTATTTACTTTGCATCCCACATAATCTGAATCTGAGTACCCTTCAAGCTCTAATCCGGTTCCTCTTGGATACCACAATCCCAAGGTAGGTGTGTACTTGAGATATCTTAATATCCTCTTCACGGCTTTCATTGAGATTCCTTGGGGTTAGCTTGATAACGTGCACATAAGCATACACTAAACATAATGTCTGGTCTTGATGCGGTGAGATAAAGAAGTGAACCAATCATTGATCTATACAATTTGGTGTCCACGGGTTTTCCTTTCTCATCCATACCCAAAGGTTTACTTGTTGACATTGGAGTCTTCATGGGCTTGCAATTTTCCATGTCGAATCTCTGGAGAATGTCCTTTGTGTATTTTTCTTGGTATATGAAGTTGCCTTCCTTCATTTGCTTGACTTGAAATTCTAGGAACACATGCAACTCTCCAATCATATTCATCTCAAACTCCTTTGCCATTAATTCTCAGAACTCTTGATTGAAGGCCTCATTGGTTGAACCATAGATTATATCATCCACATAGATTTGGCCCAGAAAGAGACCTTTCCCTACATGCCTTGTAAAGAGTGTGCTATCAATTCTTCCAATGGTGAATCCATTCTTGATAAGAAAGCCCCGAAGATGTTCATACCAAGCCCTTGGTGCTTGCTTGAGTCCATAGAGAGCTTTCTTCAACTTGTACATATGATTTGGAAACTTGAGGTCTTCAAATCCCGGTGGTTGCTTAATATATACTGCTTCATTGATTTCTCCATTCAAGAATGCATTCTTGACATCCGTTTGGAAGAGCTTGCACCCATGGTGTGAAGCATAAGCTAGAAGAATCCAAACTGCCTCAAGACGAGCCACCGGTGCAAAGGTTTCTTCGAAGTCAATCCCGGCCATTTGAGAGTATCCTTTAGCAACAAGCCTTGTCTTGTTCTTTACCGCTAAACCTCTTTCATATTGCTTATTTTTGAACACCCTTTTTGATCCTACCATATTATGTCCAATGGGCCTCTTCACCAATTTCCACACTTTGCATCTCTCAAAGTTGTTGAGTTCTTCTTGCATGGCTAGAACCCACTTGTGATCTTCCATAGCTTCATCAATGGTTGTTCATTCTATCATCAAAACAAATGAGAAGTTCTCAAGAGCTACATTTTCCTCTCCTTCCTCATCATTGTTGACATAGTTGGGCTTGTATTGGTTTCTTCTAGTCTCTATTCCTTGTGATGGACTCCCAATAACAAGCTCACAGGGATGGACTTTAATTTGGTAATAGTGTTGTGTCTTATGAGAGGTTCTTGATGTGTTTGAGTAGTATGAGATGGGTTGTCTTGGTTTCTTGTAGAGGGTCTATCCTCCTCTCTCACATTTGAAGTGGAACTTGAGCTAGGAGAGGCATTTTGTGGTTGTGGACTATTTGAAATTTGTGGTTCACTCCTTGTGGTAGTATCTTGTTGTGAGGGTGGATGTGCTCTCAAATAGTCTTGTGTGGAGTTTGGGCTGTTATCATGTGATGAAGTTTGAGCTTCAGAGGATGAAGTGGGAATAGGTGGAGGACCAGAGGACTTGCCACCACTTTCTTATTCTACCACGCTGGGTAAAACCTTGCCCATGGGCATGTTACTCAAGGCTTCTTCTAAGAGCATATCTTCTAATTGTATCTCATGATACCCAAAGTCTCCTTGAGATCCCTTAGACTCATCAAATTGTACATCATAAGATTCTTCAACTTGTACACTCTCAACATTGTATACTCTATAGGCCTTGGATGATCCGGAGTAACCAACAAATATCCCTTCACATGTCCTACTCTCAAACTTCCTTGGTTTCTTCTTCTTCTTGAGGATGTAGCACTTGCACCCAAATACCCAAAAGTAAGAGACATTGAATTCCTTCCAATCAAGAGGTCATAGGGGATCTTCTTGAGCAAGCGATGAAGGTACACCCTATTTGCCATGTAGTATGTGGTGCTAATTGCTTCAGCCCAAAATCTCTCTTGTAGATTAAGGTCTTGTTAGGGTGATTAAGGTCTTGTTCTTCTTGAGCCCCGAAGTATTAATCTTGCTAGGGTGATTAAGGTCTTGTTCTTCCTTTCCACAACTCTATTTTGTTCCAGGATGTATGTAACTAAAAATTCATGTTTAATCCCCTTCTTGTCACAATAGGCTTCTATGGTTGTGTTCTTGAATTCGGACTCATTGTCACTTCTTATCTTGATGATACTTGCTTAAAACAAATTTTGAGCCATCCTTGCAAAGGTCTTGAAGATTCCACTTGCTTGAGATTTGTCGGCCAAGAAGGTCCAAGTATGCCTTGTGAAGTAATTGCAAGGTACTTATGAAGTAATTCGCTCCCAAGATCTTGTAATGTGTTGGACCAAAGGGATCCATGTGAAGTAATTCTAAGGTACTTGTGGTTCACATGAATGATTTGACAGGATTAGAGGAGGCTACTTGTTTTCCTGCTTGACAAGCACTACACAACTTGTCATTCTGAAAGGTAACATCTTTGAGTCCTTCACTAGGTTTCTCTTCGTCACTTTCTTGAGTTGATTCATTCCAATATGGACAATCCTCCTATGCCAAAGCCAACCCTTTAATGTCTTGGTGAATAAACATGTCTTTGGTGGAACTTCATTTGACTTGAAGTTCGTAAGGTAAAGATTTCCATGTCTAACACCATGAATGACTACGTTCTTCTCTTGATTTTCAATGACCACTCCTTTTGTTGGTGTCATGAAGCACAAGCTTTGATGCCACGAACAGAAAAAGGGTAAAGCAGGGTATCGTAGAAGATGCAGATAGACAAGGTGCCTGCTCTGTATATTTTTGATGATATTTTTGGGGTCTATGCCTATATAAAGGCAGCGATCGTGGTAGAAAATTATTTTTACTGCTTATCTGTCACTATGCTTTGGCAATGCCTATGATTATGACTCGGGTTCGAACGGTGACTATGTCCGAAAGTTTATCCTCCTCCGACAGCTCATCTAGCTCTTCCAAAGGTAATTTCTAACTGTTTGGGGGACCCTAGCCGTTGGCATTCTATCCTTATCCTTTAACTACTGCGGTCTCGATGCACGAGCCTCCGTAGTAAATGCTGATCCATTTTCACCTGACTATATAAGCGGGGGGGGGGGGGGGGGGGTAAGATCTACAAGGTTTCTTGTGGTCAAGGTTTCTTGCCTTCTCTTGTGCTTGCTTTTTCTAGGGTTTGGCACTTTGCGGTTTCTTTAGCTAGGGTTGGCGTCTGTTGGGAGTGCGCTTCGAGCTGTTTGAGTGGGTTTTGCTTTACGGTGCATTCCGAGTTCGCTTGGAGTAATTCTTGACACAAGGTTTCTTTTTGTGCCGCTCGAGGTATGTTTTAGTAATCTGGCTAATACTGCTGCCTCTTTTGGTTTTAGGATCCCAAGATACGGCTCGAGTGGCACATGCAGCCCATGTTAGCGATGATTCCTTGGAGGGGAGTCAACCCCCCCCCCCCCCCACACCCCCCAAAACATGGGGGATATGCTCGCTCAGGTTGATGCCGATACGACTTTTGTTCGGAGCCTAGAGAGCGTACTGGATGCTTATCGCGGGGTGAAGATCGAAATCAACCTTCCGCTGCTGATAAGAAGGCGGAAGAGGAAGATGATGAAGAGGAAGATGAAGAAGAGGAATTTTCTCCTCAAAATGCCTCAAGGGCTACAATGGAGGCTGAGGAACAAAGGATGAGTCGCCCACTCCGAAGCTCGAATCCTTCAGAAGAAAATCTTGAAGATGTAGAGGCTGAGATTGGGGACTTGATCCCGACAATGAATTCTGCTCCTCAGAGAGGTGGGAAGGGGAGAAGTAAGGAGGACAATGAGCCGAAGCCTCGGATCTTTGTGTTTGGTAAATCCCGGCTCGACGCCCCCAAATCAACCAAACTTGCTAATCTAGGCTGCTTTCCTGCCGGGGGAGCTCGCTTAGCTGGTCAGGAAGAGGTTCCATGCCCCAATCGGGACAAAGCTGTGGCTTTTGAAGACCAGTTTACTGCCGGCCTATGGTTTCCTTGCTCTTCTTTTTTGAAGCAAGTGCTGGATAAATTCGACTTGTAGCTTCATCAAATTAGCCCAAGTGGGATGGCACTATTTAGCAAATTTGTTTGGGGTATGCTCAGTTACCAAGGAATACCTGACATCGAGGTTTTTTGCAAATAGTACTGCATCCATTATCAGCCGAAGTTTATCAGGATCGACGGTGGGATGCACGAAGCTGAATTTAGTTGTGTTACCTTCGTCTCACGTTTTTGGCGGGGTGATCAATTTTTGAAATACAGTCGCAATCGTTGGGGTGATAAATGGCACGAAAGCTGGTTGTATGTCAAGGTGCCCTCGAAGAGTGTCACCATGGATGGGGAGGAGACAGAGGTTTTTCCCCTTGCTTTGAGCCTTACGCCTTGCAGGCCTCGCTCCGTGGATGGCCGAGTGCCATGAGGTTCGAAGAATGACACTGCCTTTCGTGTTGCGGCCTTTAATTCAAGCGGTCGTGACCTCGTCGAAGAGTTCATTGTTGCGAACAAGTAGCCATTGAGCGAAGGATGCACCATTCTTGGCTTTATTCAGAAGAAGATTCCCATCCGAGCCGATATCATAATTCTGTTGTCGGAGGTTTCGGTGGATAAACGTGATCTTGGTGATGAGGAGTTTTTGGCTTTTGTAGTTCGGGCAAGCGAAGACATCGTGGGTCCTTATACTCGTGAAGAGCACAAACACACCTATGAGAGGATTTTGCACAGTGGCTGACTCGATCGGGTGTTGACCCTAGCTGGGATAGCTTACCCGGCACGCGCCGTGCCGGTCCCTCGGTAGAAAAGAGGCTGAGTTCCTGGAAACCTGGGCTCCGAGGCTGCTGGGGCAAAGAAAAATAAGAAAGGGAAGGGGCTCGCTGGCACCGGTGGTCAAGCTAGCAAGCAGAAGAGGGAGGAGGAAGTGGCTAGAGGCCCTGCGAAGCGTGCTCTAGCCATTGAGCCGTGTCAAGGCTCCTCGAGTTCCTCGGCCCCAGGTTTTCACGCGGTTGGTAATGTGATAACCGCTCGGGCTATGGCAGACGCTTTTGGGAGCAATGATGATGACGATGATGTCGAAATCCTGATCCCATCTGCCATCGCCAATGCCACCGCAGAATGTTCTATTCCAAGTCCGGAGGTTGTTCTTCCTTCGAGCGATGGTATTGCTGTTCCTGGTGGCGCTGACACAGAGGTGGCTAAGACCTTCGCTAATCTAAAAGGGAAATTCTCTGCACGACCTGAGGCTGAGGGCTCGTGGCAGGACTTGGTTTCGGCCGATGCCGCTCGCTCGAGTGTTGACAAAGGATTATTGTTCCTTGGGGATGTTGAGAGTTTCATCGACCCAAAGGCGTGGTCTGAATTGTGCTCCGCTCCTGATTCTTTGATATCTTCCAAGGCGGAGCGATTTGAAACCAGAGATTTATGTGTCAATCTTGCACACATACTAAGACATGTATGCGGATTTCTATGTTTTCCGATTTTGACTTTGGTAACTTATTTGTTCGGTTTGTGACCCTTCGTTTGTTAGCAGGCTCACATCTTTGCTCGCATTGCTATTGTGAAGGCTGATGCGGAGCTGCAGGTGAAAGACCTTTATGCTGCCGAGAATGCTTCACTGAAGGAAAAAGTTGTTTCTCTTCAACCCGAGAAAGATCAAGCTTCCGTTGAAGCTATTCGACCAAAAGAGGATCTGAAAACTTCGCAAGCTGAAAGAGCTGAAATGAAGCAATCGCTGGTTCATTTTGAGGGTATTGAGGCCAAAGTAGCAACCCTCGAGGAAGAGAATAAAACCCTCAAGCATGCCGAGTCGTCTCAAAATTATGGGTTCGTTGCCTAGGCTTTGGTTGCTCATCATCAATATCGCGAGGCCTTGGGCTACGTTGGTGCTGAACCCATGTCTCTGACTGACGGGTCTGCCGTGACTAAAGAGATGTTCTTCAGATGGCTGAAACGGAGCTGAGAGATCTCCCGGGGGTTATGGACGGGCGTAGTAACTTCGGCTCTCTGCATACCGTGGAGCCTGCCTTTGGCTTGCTGGAGCGCCAAGGCTGTGATCACTTTCGAGCTATGGGGAGGCGGATTTTCCAATAGGGTCGAACGCCCGAGAGAACTTGTCCCCGGATGCTGCCACCACCGCCAAACGACTTGCCATGAAGTTCTTGCGTGATCATGGGTGTGAGGCCGCTCGGTTGGCTGCCGTTGAGAAGCTTGCTCAGGTGTAGCCTTTACTTAAAAAAATGCTTGGTTTTGATTTATTTTGATGTTAGAAGACTGATTACTTGTTTCAATTGTCTAGGCTTGCAATGCGCATGACACTGCTTAAACCGCCGACGACGCTTCGGGGGGGGGGGGGGGGGGGTAAGGATATCCAGAAAGTGAAGGCCTCAATGTCAGAAGCGTCGAAGGATGGGAGCATGATTGATGAGGTAATACTTGCTTTTGGACCTACGCAGGTGCGAGATGAGCCGCCTACGTAGGGTGATGAAGATACACCTTCTAGTGAATCATCCGTGATGCGTATTTTTGACGTCTTAGACAAAACTTCTAATCCAGCGACGCTTGGTGGGGATAGAGCTGTTGCAGCGGCTACCAGCTATGAAGCTAGTTTAAGTGACTTTGAGGCTTTGGATGTTGTCGAGGCTACCGATGAGGCTGTAAGTTGTGACCGATCTGGTTCATCGAGGGGTGGTGTCGTTGCTTTAGATGCTGGAGTGGTTTGCGTAAGGAATTACTCTCATTTATTTGGATGTCGATCCTGATCTTCGGGGTCGACTAGTCAGCGCGGCCAAAGCGATGTTGATTTTAGTGGCAAACGACCCTCTCACGGTGTTGGCGCAGGTGTGACACGTGGTTGCGCCGGGGGTGGTCGCTTGCCATGACAACGCAAGGTACGGATCCCTAAACCCTCATCTTTGGGTGGTGAAGGGGAGCTTCGCGAGGCTAGGGTTGTGCCGTAGGTTGGGAACGAGGCTAAGGATTCGGTTTCGTGGTCACAACGCCCTCGACGCACCGTGGCTAAGCGCTCTATTTGCTCTATAATAAATGCCACTACTAGGTGTGCCGGGTCTTTTCCGGTTGCTGGGGCGACTCCAGGTGGGGCTGAAGAGAGCTCTGGTGCTGCCAGGGTTGGAACCCCGAGGTATGACCCCGGTCCTCCTCCACCTGGTTATAGTGTAGACGAGTGGTCTGTTTTGTTTCCCCAGCTTTTAGGGTCTGGGGTTATTGTAAAAGAAGAACCTATCGATTATGATTTTTGAATGTATAATTGATTGGTTTTATGTTTGAAAAACTTTCTATAAGTTTAATTGTTTTTGTTTTTTGCGAACCCTTCGACGGGTATGGGCTGCAATGAGCCCCTTAGCGTTTTTTCTAGGTTTTTTGAAAAATGCCACCCTCCCCCTCGAAGTGCTAGGGGCGAGGTGTTTTCGAGTGAACCCTTCGATGGGTTTGGGCTGCAACGAGCCCCTTAACATTTTTTCTAAGTTTTATGAAAAACGCCACCCTCCCCCTCAAAGTGCTTGGGGCGAGGTGTTTTTGAGCGAACCCTCCGATGGGTTTGGGATGCAACGAGCCCCTTAGCATTTTTTGCTAAGTTTTTTTAAAAAAACACCACCCCCCTCGAAGTGCTAGGAGCGAGGTGTTTTCGAGTGAACCCTTCGATGGGTTTGGGCTGCAACGAGCCCCTTAGCATTTTTGCTAAGTTTTTTAAAAAACACCACCCTCCCCCTCGAAATGCTAGGGGCGAGGTGTTTTCGAGCAAACCTTTTGATGGGTTTGGGCTGCAACGAGCCCCTTACCATTTTTTGCTAAAGTTTTTGAAAAACGCCACCCACCCTCTCGAAGTGCTAGGGGCGAGGTGTTTTCGAGCGAACCCTTCGATGGGTTTGGGGGTGCAACGAGCCCCTTAGTATTTTTTCTAAGTTTTTTGAAAAACGCCGCCCTCCCCCTCAAAGTGCTAGGGGCGAGGTGTTTTTGAGCGAACCCTTCGATGGGTTTGGGCTACAACGAGCCCCTTAGCATTTTTTGCTAAGTTTTTTGAAAAACGCCACCCTCCCCCTCGAAGTGCTAGGGGCGAGGTGCTTTCAAGCGAACCCTTCGATGGGTTTGGGCTGCAACGAGCCTCTTAGCATTTTTTCCAAGTTTTTGGAAAAATGCCACCCTCCCCCTCGAAATGCTAGGGGCGAGGTGTTTTCGAGCGAACCCTTCGATGGGTTTGGCCTGCAACGAGCCCCTTAGCATTTTTTCACTAATTTAGCTGATTGTGCGGCTTTTAGCTCTTTGGGCTTAGCCGGCGTGACAGCTATGATCTGAGAGCTTATGCTCTTTGTTGAATGTTGTAATCTCCACGATGGGAGTTGTTTTGACATGCTCTGCTAGGCGAGGCTTTCCACTTTAGGGAAGGCAACTTTATAGATTTAGCTGGGGTTTACATAGGATCCGCCTTGTTAAAAACCTCACCCCTGCGAAGGATTCCCCTTGTGAGGAAAAGAGTACGGTCCTTTTTGCAACTGGTAAAGGAAAAAACTTGAGAAGAAATCCTATCGTCTAAGCTCAAGGTAGCACTAATAATTTCGTGCTATGCTTGGCTATTTACATGCTTCAAGCATTACTTTCCTAAACGTAGAACTTTTAAAGGTTGTCCATGTTCCAAGAATACGACAACTCTTCTCCGTGCAAGGTCTGGAGCCTATAAGCTCTGGGCCTGTTTGACTTTGCCACAATGTAAGGGCCCTCCCACTTGGGTTCCAATTTGCCTTTATTTTCTATTCTTGGGCTTTGGAGTAAGGCTAGATCTCCTACCGCGTAGGCTCGAGGTGCAACCTTTTGGTCCCTCCATTGACGTGTTTCCCTCTAATACTTTTCAAGGTTGACAGCTACGTCTAGCCTGTCGACTTCCATGAGGTTCTTTGATTCTTCCTCTGTAGGCTGCGACAGTTTTGTGTTTAGGGTTCTTGGACTTTGGTGAGAAATTTCATTAGGATTGACTGCTTCCTCCTCGTAAAGTAGTCTAAAAGGCGAGTACTTGGTTGCCCTGGTTTCTGTTGTATTGTGTGACCATACGACCCTTGGCAATTCTTCCGCCCAGTTTCCTTTTTTGTCATCCAGGAGTATCTTTTTGAATGCCTTGAATATGAGGCTGTTTGCCCACTCAACAGCTCCATTTGACTGGGGGTGATATATTGATGCGAAGTCGACTTTTGTTCTGATAGAGTGGCCAAATTCTTTGAACATGTTGTTTTCAAATTGTTTGTCGTTGTCTACCGTAATGTCCTTCGAGACTCCGAAGCGATAGATGATGTTTTTCCAAAAGAACTTTTTGATTGTAGTGGCGGAGATATGTGTGATTGGTTTGGCTTTGATCCACTTGGTGAAATATTCGAGGGCTACGACTACCCATCTGTAATTTCCGGGGGCTATGGGTAGGTGTCCGACGATGTCGATCCCCTAGCATTGAAGGGGCCATGATGGAGCTTTGAGCTGTGTTGCCTGCGAGGCTGCTGATTGTTTGTTCGAGATCATTTGGCAAGCTTCACATTTGGTTCCCACTTCTGCAGCATCCCTGACTATTGATGGCCAAAAGAAACCTCGCCTGACTGCATTTACGGCTTGCGGTCGAGGGCCTATATGTGCTCCACAGACGCCTTTGTGTATCTCTCTGAGCAGCTGAGCACCCTCCTCTTGGCTTACATACTTATGTAGTGGGGCACATACTCCGGACTTATAGAGCTCACCCTCGAGTATTCTATGATTCCTGGCTCTTTGCTGCATTCTTTTTGCCTCTGACTCGGTGTCTGGCTCATAAAAACCCCTGAGATACGTGATGATTTGAGCTCTCTAGTCTTTGCTGATTAACGCATGGATTTTCTTGGGGTCTTGTAGGACTGCTTTGATCGAGGGTTCGGTGATTGTTTGAAAGAACACGTCTTGCAGCATTGCCCCTTGTCTTGCTGCTAGTTTTGCGAGCTCGTCTGCCTCGGTGTTAAATTTTTTCTTGATATACTATATATCGAAGCCTTTGAAATATTTTTCCATGCCTTGAATGGTGCTATGATATTTCTCGAGCTAAGGATCCCTGATTGTGAATTCTTTGTCATACTGGTTGGCAACGATTTTGGAATACATTCTGACTTTGCACCTCTAGACTCCAAGTGCTATGAGTTTCTTGAGTCCTAGTAATACTGCCTCGTATTCTGCTATTATATTGGTGCACTTGTCTGTTTCCTTGCTGAACTCGAGCCTTGCATCATATCTCATTTGCAGACCTGCGGGTGAGGTGACTATCGCTGCAATGCCTGCCCCGGCCAGCCCCCAAGCTCCGTCGCAATTTACTGTCCATTCGGGCTCAGACAACTCTTGATTTTTTGTGTATTCTGGTGCCGTCCAGTCTGCTATGAAATCAACAAGTACTTGAGATTTGATGGCACTTCGCCTCTCGAAGTCTACCATATGCTCTGACAGTTCCATGGCCCATTTGCCAATTGTCCCCGAGGCCTCTCTGTTGCCGAATACGTCGTTGAGTGGTTGGTTAGTGAGCACTTCGATATGGTGAGCCTCGAAATAATGCTGCAGCTTTCTTGAGGCCATGACCACTGCATATGCAATTTTTTCTGTCTCGGAATAGAATCTTTTGGAGCCGGACAATGCTTCACTAACATAGTATACTGGGAGCTATACTAGGAGTTCCTTCGGTTCCCCTTTAACCATCTTAACCATCTTGTTTTTCTACACAAGGACCGTGCTGACTGCTGAGTGTGATGCAGCGACATATAAGAGTAGAATGGCCCCTGGCTTTGGGTTGGTTAGCTTATACTTCTTCTCGAGGTAAGTTTTCAGATCAGCGAAGGCCTTCTGCTGCTTCGGGCTCCATTTGAATGGTTGAGCCCCTCGGATGGTTTGGAAGAAAGGCAAGCTTCGTTCGACCGATCTGGATATGAATCAGTTTGGTGCCGCCATCCTGCCTGTGAGTTTCTACACATCCTTCCTGCACTTGGGTTCTTGCATTTGTTTAATTGCTTTTATTTTGTTGGGGTTGGCTTAGACGCCTTTGGCTGACACTAGGCAACCAAGTACTTTTGCTTTACGAATCCCAAAGACACACTTTTCTAGATTCAAATTTAGCCTTGCTGCTCGAAGGTTTGCAAATGTTTCTGCTAGGTCTGAGATGTGATTGCCCTTTTTCTTGCTTGCTATTATGATGTCGTCCACATAAGCGTGTATGCTTTTTCCAAACTGAGACTCAAAGGCTTTCTGAGTCATGCAGCAAAATGTAGGGCCAACATTTTTCAACTCCTCGGGCATCCTTACAAAACAATAAGTGTCGAAGGGCATGATAAAACTTGTTTTTTCCTCATCTTCCCTCCTTAGCCAAATCTGATGGTAACCAGAGAAGCAGTCAAGCAATGACAACAGCTCACTTCCAGCTGTTGCATCCACAATTTTGTCAATTCGGGATAATGAGAAATCATCATTGGGGCAGGCCTTGTTAAGATATGTGAAATCTATACACATTCTCCACTTCCCATTCTTCTTCCTGACCATTATGCAGTTTGCCAGCCAACACGGGTATTTGACTTTGCAGGTAACAGAGGTGTCGTGGAGTCGCTGTACTTCCGCTTTGACGGCTTTAGTTTTTTCATCGTGCATCTTTCAAAGCCTTTGCTTGCTTGGTTTGATCTTTGTGTTGATCTCTAGCTTGTGTTCTATGATACTTGTATCCACTCCTTCGAGGTCTTAAGAACTCCAGGCAAATACATCTTTGTTCTTGCCCAAGAATGCTAGCAGTTCTTTTTCTTCTTCAGAGTCTAGGCCGGAACCAATTATGACAAACAACCTAAGGATTTGTTCATCGAGTAGTATTTTTCTGGTTTCTTCGTCTGGCTGTACTGTGATTTTTTCTTTGTCGAGACAACATGTCTCTTCTCTTACATTCTCCATATGTTGCTCGCGAGCTTTTTGGCTCTTTCCTCTTCTTCTAGTTGCTCTTGGCTGAAAACTTGTATGTTGTTACAGTGTCTTTCCCTTGGAGCGTAACCTTTTTCTATGTCCCTTGCCATCTGCTGGTTTCCTCTAACTGTGATGACCCCTCCGGCTGCTAGAATCTTCATCCAAAGATATGCATCATGGATGATAGCCTCAAAGGTATTAATGGTGCCTCGGCCAAATATGACGTTGAATGGGTGGCAAAGATCCACTATGTCGAATGTTACAACTCCGTTCGGGGGTTTTGAGTGTTGCTGAACAACACAGGGAGGGAAATTGTGCCCATGGGAGTGATTCTTTTTCCTCCGAAGCCTATGAGTAGTACATTTGATGGTTGCAGGGAACTTTTGTTTAGGCCCATCTGCTCGAAAGCATTTATAAACAATATGTCTGCTTGACTGCCATTGTCTATGAGGACTTTACTGACTATCCATGTGTGGATGTGGGCTTCGATTACGAATGCGTCAACATGCAGATAAGCTTTGAGGTTGAGGTCCAATTCTATGAAAGTGATGGGGATATGAGACCATTTTGATTTGATGATAGGCCCTTCTATGAAAACACTGTTTACCATTCAAAAGTGATCTCTTCTTCTTCTTATGTTTTCAAAGTCTGAAGATCACCCTCCGCATATCATTCCGATGAAGCCTTGCATTGGGAAAGCTGCGGCTTGGTTTGGATTAGGCTCTGGCTTAGGCTGAGGTAGTTGTTGTGGCTCTTGCTTTTGTGCTTGGCGTTCTTGGCTGGGCTCTGGTTGTTGGGTTAGTTTCCTTGGTTGAATATAGTGGCTCGGAGGTTGAGTTGGATGGGTTATGTTGAAGTATGGGGATGGTGTGTACAACTGATGGTGATGGGTGGTTGGGAAATGATAGTTGAGCTGTGTGGGTTGTGGATATGGCTGTTGGGCCATGGGTTGGGCGATGTGTAATTGATGGCTTTTGGTTGAGATGGGACTTTCTTTTCTGCTTTGATTCTTTCTTGCATTTCTTTTTCTTTTAGGCAAGTGGAAGTTTTGTACCCCTTGTCCTCTCACAATAGAGGAAGTATGGTTTTCTGGCTGGTCGGCTTTGGTTTTGGGGGCCTCGGCCTCTGCCGCAGCCTCGGTGGTTACTCTCTCTATAATCGTTGTTGCGGCTATCTTTGTTATTATGATCTTGTCTTTGCTCTTCGATGTGCCCTACGAACGATGGCGACTGTTCAGTGGGCTGCTTGGATTTTCTATACTGTCTTTCTTGATCGCTACCTTCGTTGTGTGGTTGATTGTGATTTTTGCTCTGGTTCTGCTTACGCCTTTTGTAATCCACGTCTGATCTGCTGTATTCTTCAAACTTCATGCATAGTATTTGCATTGTGCGCGGGGGTGTCTGCGCATAGTAAGATGACATCTGGCATGCTCGCATGCCTCGAAGTACGAAACTTATTGCTGCTTCATCTGTGACACTCGGGGCCTGAGCTCGAAGGGTGAGGAATCTTGTGTAGTAATCATGCAACAACTCATTTTCTTGCTGAGTTATGTTCAGTAGCTCATGCGATGGCTCCATGATGGTGCGGAACCCTCAAAAACTTGCTACCACCTTGTCCCTGATATTTTCCCAGCTGTATAGTGACCTAGGTGGTAGGTTAAAATACCAATTCAGAGTAGATTCTTCGAGGGCGCAAACAAATGCTTTTTCCAAGGTTGCCTCATCTCCTCCTGCTGATATGATTGCTGCTTCATAGCTCATGAGGAATTGCCTTGGGTCGGAGTTTCCCCTGAATTAGGCTAACGGTATCATCATGAACTACGGTGGATATGGGGCTCTCAGCAACCCTTTGGAGAGGGGTGAGTCCTTGTCGATTACGCCCATTGTGCTTGCCCTTCGAATTGGCAGTACCTCTGTGGCTAGCGGTTGATGGCTTGGCGTGAGTGGTACTCCTTGCTCGAGGTATGGATGTGTTTCAGACGTGGGGTTTGATTCTTGGCAACTTGTTCCGCTGATGGTTCTCTGGAGCTCTTCAATTTCCTTTGCCAGTAGCAGATTCTTGAGTCTGAGCTGGGATATGTACTCTTTCTCTTATAGAGTCCTCTCTCTTTCCGACATCACTTTGCTTCTTAGCTCTTGCTCTTGCAACAATTGCTGCTTGAGTTGCTCGAGGTGTTCAGCTCTTTGGGATAACAGCTCCATTTCTTGTGCTGCTGTCATTGAAGTTGGGGTGCTGCTTCTCAGAGGTTTGAGCTTGACGGTTGTTGAGGATGCTGTACTGGGTCTTTTGGGTCGAGTGAGGCGTCCGCCTGAGGTCTTGGCTAGACATCGGAGGTGTTCTCTTTTGTTACTTGTGATGTAGATTGGTCGTCGGCCAGTTGGGGGTCTCCGAGAACGCTGCTTCGAGGGTGGGTGTGTGTGTGTGTGTGGGGGGGGGGGGGGGGGGTGGAGTGCCACTCGAAGGCAACAGTCCGAGGAGTTGAGTCATCGTGAGCTTGTTTAGGAGCTCACAACACGGTGGGCACCACTGTTGGTGTCACGAAGCGCAAGCTTCGATGCGACAAATAGAAATAAAGGGTAAAGCGGGCTATCACAGAAGATGCACAGTAGACAAAGTGCCTGCTCTGTATATTCTGAGAACATTCATCCCCTTACAATTGAGCGGGGGTGTCCTATTTATAGGCCCGTACTTAGGTCATGCGCAGAAGACCTTTTTACCCCTAATTACCTACTATATTCTACGAATATACTGCACAATTTGGTCACAAAAGGGTAAACTGGTCTTCAACACTTCTTTAGTGCCCTTCCTTGCTTGTCATGCCTCTGCAGGACATTATGCCACGTGTCTTCGGTAGTGGACCACATCGAGGGTCATTTTTACACGATGTACTTAGCCTTCGGGGATGCAACAAAGTTTGTACTGGGCAAAGTCTGATCCTTTGAGGGCGTGATGGTGACTCTTAAAGGAGTTTGTGTCCTTTGAACGTTGTTACCGGCACCTCTCCCCTGCCTTCGTTTGGTACCTGCACTACGAAGTCAATGTTAAAAAGAAAGGAACTCGAACTTTTGCCTTCGAGTCTGGGCGCGACCCAACTTTGGTGGGCCTCGAAGGGTGGCCCATAAGGTGATCCCCCAACACCTTTCTCATCAAATGAGCACTTGAACCCCATGTCACATAGCTTACCAATGGAGAGAAGGATGAAGTTGAGAGTCTCCTGTCACACCCGGTTTTAAGGAAAAAAACAAGTGCTAATCATATGTGTGCCCAGGAACAAGTTTCACACATAGTGACAGTAAGTGCATAACGGTATAACCAATGTCATTATTACAACATGCGATTATTACATAAAAGATTGTCTTTAAAGACTAAAATGACTCTCAAACTAAATTGCAGCGGAAAACACCATAACACCACAGGCAATCGATCGAGGGCACGCTCGCCTAGTAGTAGTCTTCATCGATGCAGTCCATCTTTCCATCTTCTGAGCAGCAGTTTATAGTATATAGCAACAAAGGGAAATAGCAAGGGTGAGCACATGCCGTACTCAGCAAGTGGGGGAAAATATGACATGAAGGCTTAATAGAAGAAAGGCTACCATAATGGTTCATTTGCATAAATGAGCACTACACCTAAGACCTTTTGAATAGTACTCCTATTTACTAAGTGAAAAGTTGTCCCAAGTTATCTCATTAAACCAACACTACAGCTTACACCACCTGTAGCCAACCATGGATTAAACCGCCCACAAGAAACCACACTACAGGTTATACCGCATGTAGCAAACCAAGGGTTACACCACCCAAACCAAACTTGGCTACCCACCAAGTTCACCCATAAACAACCATCCTAAATGTGTGAGGATCCAGGCCGCTCATGACCCTGAGCACGGCTGTTATAACAGTTTGACACTCTGCAGAGGTTGCACAACTTTACCCATAGGTTGGTGATTTCATCACTATGCAGTGACTAGAGAGTCTTCATGTTGCCCAAATCACACTACCGTAGGTGTGAGGCCAAGAGATCACCACAAGGTCTTTCAAAGAGCTTCCCAGCTTGCAAACAATCCATGCTAAGGTTTCACCGCTGCAGAACTAAACCATTCCTACAGAAGTCCCCTCTGGCGCCATGGCTAGGAGTGAACCGTCCATCGCCTGAGTCCGAGAGTAAACCGTCCTGTCCTCATCCCTCGACTGCCCACAAAACTAGGAAGACATCTTGATACTCAACCAAGCCTACCCATATCAGACCTGTGCTTGGATCACCTAGGTTCCATGTTGCTTGGATCACCTAGGTTCCATGTTGCTAAAAAGGATTACCCATCCCTCATGATCGTTATGTTCAAGTGAGCAATTAATCAAGACTAACCTTAGGCACTTCCAAACCTGACATTGCAACTAAGCATGATGTACCCATACTAATAAGTTACACCAGAACACAGGCGACAAGGAATAATATGGAACAGGATGATGACACATAGGATTCAATATGCATAGAGAATAGAGATAAATATAAAACATAGGTTCAATATGCATCAAGGACACTTGCCTGGTTTCCCTTGCTGCTGCTCAAAGTCTTCTGGCTGGAGGTCCTGAAAGTTCTCCAACTGCTGGTCGTCTACTAACATCACACCAGAAAGACAAGCATACAACCAAACTAAGAAAAAACACACCACATAGTAACAAGCAACAATAAAAACAATACTACGACAAAGTACGCATTACTACGATTGTGTGAGCGCAAGAATCGCCTCAATCCGAGTTACGAGTAAAAAGTTACAAAGGTTTAAAGCTCTAGGATTAAAATAGTAAAATCAGCAAAATACTATAAGACAGTTTGAATAAATAATATTAATCACTACGATTACGATGGTGCAAGAATTTCTCATTTCTGAGCTATGGTTGAAAAGTTATGGCTATTTGAAGTTTCGGAGGTTAAAACATAAAAACAGGCAAGTTAAAGGACCTAAAAGTAATTTTTGAAGAATATAAGGGCTAAACTATAAAATGTACATATAAAATAAAATTTATGAAAATTTTAGGGACCAAAATGTAATTTATTAAAAGTAAAGGGACTAGATTGTAAAATATCAGGGTGAAAATATATTTCGTATAAAATTTAGGTACAAAAAAGTAATTTAGGAAAAGTTTAGGGGCTTAACTATAAAATTTACAGGGCCAAAATATTATTATTTATAAGTACAAGGGCCTAGGTGTAAAAAGACAGGACTAAAACATAGTTATATTAAAGTTTAGGGGCCTAAGCGCAAAATTAGGCATTAATAAATAAATAATCAATATTAAAAACTAATTAATTAATTAACTAAATTAATTCCGTGGACTAGGTCCACGGGGTCGTGAACCAGTGTTGACCGAGGGGTCCACGATCCACCATGGACCGGGCGCGTACCCCTTCGGCCCGATCTAATCTGGACCATTGGTCCAGATCGGACAGCTGGGGGAGGGGCCTCGGCGGGGTGATGGCCGGCGGCGCCAGTGTCGGCCGCACCGGAGCTCGCCGGCGAGGCGCTCCGGTGGGCTAGGAGCGGTGGGAGAGGGGGCAAACAAGAGCGGGGACGGGGGGGGGGGGGGGGCTCACCGAGGGTATCGCGCGTGGCCGGGAAGGGCCGAGGAGGCCGGGTGATGGCGGGGAGTCGGCGGCGGAGCTCGGCGCCGTTGGGCAAGGTACGCAGGAGGCGGCGGGGTCGGGGGAAAAAGGGCGGCGCGTGGTTGCGGTCCCGCCTTTATATAGGCGCGAGGCCCTAGGCTCGCCTTGGCGCGCATGGAAAGGTGACGGCAGCGGCGGCGCTGGGCCCGATGGCGGTGGCTAGGGTTACGTTTAGGTGCTGGGGGCGCGACGTGTAGCTAGGTCGAGCGCGCGCGGGGTGGCTGCGTGCTGGTGGCCCAGGCGGGGGGAAGAGGGAGGCTGGGCTCGGGAAAGAGAAAGGCCCAAGGCCGAAAGAGAGAGAGGGAAAAGAGGGGAGGGAAGCTGGGCCGTGGGGGAGGGGGGGGGGGGGAGAGAATTGGCCCAACTGCCAACAGGGCTCTGCCCTTTTCTTTTCTCTTTTTTCCTTTTTCCTAAACTCTATAGTAACCGAAAACGATTTCTAATCACATTTGAAAAAACATTTTCCAAACAATAAAACCCTAATTCACTAACCTACATGATTGCAACATTCCAAGTTTTAAAATAACATAATTTACTTATTTTCTTTAGAAAATAATTTTTTTGTAATAATACTACAACTTAATTTAATTCAAGGAAAATTTTAAAATACTCAAAATTTGAAAAATCAGGGTGTTACAAACCTACCCCCTTAGGATGAATCTCGTCCTCGAGATTCGGTCGGATCGGAGAAAAGATTGGGGAACTCTTTCTTCAAGTCTTCTTCTCTTTCCCATGTGGCCTCTTCCTGGGAGTGATTGCTCCATAGTACTTTGCATGTGCGGTACCTCTTATTCCGGGTGACCTTCTTTGCCGTTTCTAGAATCTTCACTCGATATTCTTGATAGGCGAGATCCTCTCCAACCTCCAAATTCCTCCAAAGGTACCTGTTCCTCTGGAACTCGTAGTCACTTCTTTAATTGAGAGACATGGAAAACATCATGCACCTCAGACAACTGTGGAGGTAGCTCCAACTGATACGCCACTTCACCTCTTCATTCCAAGATCTTGAAAGGGCCAATATATCGGGGTGCTAGCTTGCCCCTAACATTGAAACGACGAAGTCCTCTCATAGGAGACACCTTTAGGTATACAAAGTCACCAACCTCAAAACTCAAATCCCTTCGTCTATGGTCAGCGTAGCTCTTCTGTCTGGACTGCGCGTGCTTGAGGTTTTCCCTAACAATATGAACTTGTCTCTGCGCCTCCTGGAGAATTTCTGGTCCAAAAACTTGATTTTCTCCTGTCTTGTTCCAGAACAAAGGAGTCCTACACTTTCACCCATACAAAACCTCGAACGGGGACATCTTCAAACTTTCTTGGTAACTATTGTTGTAAGAGAATTCCGCATAAGGGAGGCTCTTGTCCCAACTATTACCATACTGTAGCGCACCGGCTCTCAACATATCCTCAAGAATTTGATTCACCCTTTCAGTCTGTTCGTCCGTCTGTGGATGGTATGCCGAACTAAAGTTTAGCCTAGTGTCCATCGACTCATGTAGCTTATCCCAAAACCTTGAAGTGAATTGGGTTCCTCTATCTGAAACTATCTTCTTGGGCACACCATGTAGACACACAATCTTAGACATGTACAGTTCTGTCAACTTTGTTCCACTATAGATTGTTTTAACGGGAATGAAATGCGCCACGTTGGACAAACGATCCACTATTACCCATTTGGAGTCATAGCCACTTTGCGTCCTTGGTAACCCCACAATGAAATCCATGCTAATCTCTTCCCATTTCCACTCTGGTATCTTCAATGGCTGCAAAAGTCCTGCTGGCCGTTGATGTTCTGCCTTGACTCTTTGGCAAATATCGCATAACACAACATATTCAGCGACCGCCCTCTTCATATCATACCACCAATATCAACTCTTAAGATCGTGATACATCTTAGTGCTGCCTGGGTGAATCGAGTATGCCGACTCATGGGCGTCCCGTAGTATTGTTTCCCTGATCTCTTTCACATCCGGCACGCAAAGCCTTTCCTTGTACCATAGGGTTCCCAGATCATCAACGGTGAAGCCTTGTCCTCTGCAATTTGGAGCTTGATCTCCTGTATCTTAGAATCTTCAAGTTGCCTCTTCTGAATGTCTTGCTCCAATGTTGAGTCAACCTCCATCGTCACTACCTCGGTGTTAGAGACCCATCCCAAGTTAAGCTCCTCAAACTCCTCGCACAATCCTGATTGGGCGTCCCTTGCGGCGAGTATACTCAGATGTGACCTCCTACTCAAAGCATCTGTGACAACATTGGCCTTCCCTGGATGATAGTTGATATTCAAGTCATAGTCCTTGATGAGTTCCAACCATCGGCGTTGCCTAAGATTGAGGTCTGGTTGAGTGAATATGTATTTTAGACTCTTGTGATCCGAATAGATCTCACATTGCTTGCCAATGAGGTAGTGCCTCTATATATTGAGAGCGTGGACCACTGCTGCTAACTCCAAATCATGAGATGGGTACTTCTCCTCGTGCTTCGTCAATTGCCCCGAAGCGTACGCGACCACACGACCTTCTTGCATGAGCACACATCCTAGGCCATGTCCGAAAGCATCACAATAAATGGATAAAGGCTTCTCCATATCGGGCATGGTCAGAATTGGTGCCGCCGTAAGTCTTTTCTTTAACTCCTGTAAACTGGCCTCGCGTGCGGGCGTCCACTTAAAGTCCTTACCTTTTTCTATCAATTCTATCATAGGCTTGGCTATCTTGGAGAACCCTTCTATGAACCGCCTATAATACCCCGCTAAACCAAGGGAACTCCAGATGTCCATGACATTCTGAGGCGTATTCCAACTTAACACATCTTCCACTTTGCTAGGATCCACAGACACTCCTCCGATAGAGATGATATGACCAAGAAAAGACACCTCCTTGAGCCAAAACTCACACTTGTTTAACTTTGTGTACAACTGGTTCTCCCAAAGCTTTTGCAATACCAAGCGAAGATGTTCCTCATGCTCTTCTTCATTCTTTGAGAACACCAAAATATCATCGATAAACACCACCACAAACTTGTCCAGGTACTCCATGAATACCTTGTTCATCAGATACATAAAGTAGGTAGGGGCATTAGTCAATCCAAAGGACATGGCCGTATACTCATAAAGTCCATACCGAGTGGTGAAGGCGGTCTTGGGTATATCGGATGCCCGAATCTTCAACTGATGATAACCGGAACGCAAATCAATCTTGGAGAAAACACATGCTCCTCTCAACTGATCAAACAAATCATCTATCCTAGGCAGTGGGTACTTGTTCTTGATGGTGACGGCATTAAGGGCTCAATAATCTACACACATCCTCTGGGTTCCATCCTTCTTAGGGACAAAAATAACGGGAGCTCCCCATGGGGATACACTAGGTCGGATAAATCCCTTATCAAGGAATTCTTGTATTTGCTCGTTAAGTTCAGCTAGTTGAGTAGTGTCCATCCTATAGGGTCGCTTGAATATAGGTGCCGTACCAGGAATTAACTCAATAACAAACTCGATGTCTCGGTCAGGTGGCATACCTGGCAACTCCTCTGGGAAAACATCAGGAAACTCGCATACCACTCGGATATCTTGGGTTGAAGTAACATCCAGTTGATTCAACTTCACACGGTTGACTGCTCCCTTGTTAGTGAGCAATGCATCAGCGACATATTCTAATTCCTTCCCAGTACTAGTTGTGAGCTTCACTGCCTTCTTGGAACAATCTATAAGTCCCTTATGCTTGCTCAACCAATCCATCCCAAGAATCACATCGATCCCTTTTGACTCAAGAACAATGAGGTTTGCTGAGAAGTATACCCCCCTGATATTAAGGTTTACCTTAGGAGAAACATGCCTTGCATCCATCTCTCCCCTAGGAGAGATAACAATCATCCTATTCTTTAGCATAGATATGGGTAGGTTGTGTTTTTGAACAAAAGCAGTAGATATGAAGGAATGTGATGCTCCAGAATCAAATAAAACGACTGCATGATTATCATTTGCAAGGAACATACCGAGGACCACATCTGGAGATTCCTGAGCATCATCAACAGCCACATGGTTGACACAAGCGCGAGGTTGGTTCTGCCTTGCTTGCGTTGGTGCAGAGTTCACATTGCGATTAGGAGCAGTGTTCCCACCTTGAGCTGGGGTCTGTTCGGGGCGTCTCTGAGGACATTTATTGGCGAAATGTCTCGGGTCACCACAACGATAACAAGCTCCTCCATTTGCAGGGCCCTGTCCATTGTTGGTGTTTGGTGGGGCTGTCATAGTAGGACGTGGGGTCTGGAAGTTGGGACGCTAAACCTGACGCTGAGGGGTGAAGAACCCTTGACCCATAGGTTGAGTCCTCTGGTGTCCACTATGCTGTCTAGGGCGGAATATATGTCCACCAGAAGATGATCCAATGCGAGGCCTAGTGTTGTTGCCTCCTTGCTGACCCTGACGCTCCATCTTGCGCTTGCTATCCATCTTCGCCCTTCGGTTCTCTAGGACTAAAGCTTTATCCACCATCTCCTGAAAGTTCGCATAGTCGCAAGCCTCGAGTGCATAGGCAAGGCCATTATTCAACCCATCAAGAAAACACTCACACTTCTTCTGGTCTGTGTCCACTTCTCCTGGAGCATACCTAGATAGCTGGGTGAAGCATGCAACATACTCACTCAGTGTCATGGAGCCCTGCTTCAGATCCTAGAACTCCTTCTTCTTCAGTCGTACCACTTCTTGAGGTACATGGTGAGACCTAAAGCTGTTCTGGAACTCTTGCCAGTTAATACTGTCTGGCTCCTCATGAGCTGCAACATAAGCATCCCACCAATCAGCAGCGGGTCCAACAAGTTGGTGTGCGGCAAACAACACCCTCTCCCTGTTGTTGCATTATGCGACTTGTAGCTTCTTGTCAATGGTCTTCCGCCAGTCATCTGCATCCATGGGTTCGACAGAGTGAGAGAAAGTTGGAGGCTTGGTCTGCTGGAAATCTCCAAGCTTGTCTCTAGGAGGGGGAGCAGCTCCTGTGACATTGTTGTTCTGTTGCTGCACCAGGGTCTGGTGCATGGTCTAGAGAAGTTGTGTTTGCATGGCCATGAGTTGTTCCATAGAGAGTTGTGGAGGTGGCTGCTCCTGTTCCTCATGGTTGTTGTGGACATTGCAGTTTCCTCTTGCCATCTGGTGTAGATTGTGATACGATCAGCCCAAAAAGGAATGCAAAGATATGGTAAAGCAGAGCAATAATGTAAAGGTGCAGAATAAAAGAGATATCCCCCCAAACTAATAAATCTTTATTAACAGACTATTTGATAACAAGATGTGTCTTGCAAGACAGGCCTTGCAACACACGCACACTCATTACAAAAAGTCCAAATCACACTCATCACACCAATCACACTAGCATACCAATCACGAGAACATGCTAAACTAAAACTCTCTCTTGCTAAACTATTACATCGATACGACTTGATGATGCTAATCGATAACTAACGACCTAACCTCATGACTCACAAAACTCTCCTAATGAAGACTATGCCTTGCTAGTCTGTGGTGAAGCTGGCGGTGGTGGTGCCTACGCAGCCTGCTGGAGAAGTGTGGCGCGGGCGGGAGAGCTGGGTGGCACCATAGCTCTAGGCGCAATCGCCTCCTGTGGGTCCTCCTCAGAATCGTCATTCTCTGCCAGCATCTCCATCAACTCCCGGATCCTCTCCTCCTGCTCAAGGTAACGTCGGTCATGTCGGTCAAGCTCGTCCAAAGCGGCCGTCAACTCACTGTTCATAGCTGTAGTGAGAGCCACCTACTCCCTCAAACGGTCCGAAGCGTTGTGGCCTAGGGCAGGAAGGACAGAGAACTCCAGACTGCCGCTGGCCCTTTGTGGAAAGTGAGCAAACTAAGAAGTACGTAGAATCTGGTTGCGCTCGCGGCGAAGCACGGCGAGAGCCTGACGAGCAGCATCACTGATCCCAGCGTCGAATGTAGCTCTCCGTGCAGTGGCGAAGTGGACACGGCGAACTCGATGGGTGCCATCATCTATAGCCCTCTCGTACAACATCACCTTCACCTGCCAAGCATAGCCTCTGCCACGAAGAGGAGTCCTGGTCCCCACATACTATGGAGCGTCGTGGTATCCCAGTCCCTGAAGCAAGTACCATAGTGTCCTCGGGTAGTAGCCAGCGTGAAGTCCAGTGGAGTGAGCCTCAAGAACTGGCTGGATCATCCAAAATGCACCCTCTGGGATCTGTGGAGGGGGAACAACAACACGCTTACGTGAGGTGATCTTCGTGCGAGCCATCTAAAAAAAATTGAATAGGGAGGGAAGGAATAAGTCAGTAAAACTTTTTTAAACTGAAAGATAATAAAGCAACAAAACAAGTAAGTAACAAGGGATAAACAAGCAAAATTGGAAACCAAAAGTTTGAAAAAAATATTTTATTGTAATATAGGTAAGATAATCCCTAAGACACGACCACTCTATCTAAACTAGCGTCCTACGGTCGACATGGCTCTGATGCCACTTCTGTCACACCCGGTTTTAAAGACGAAACCATATGCTATTCATATGTGTGCCTAGGAACAAGTTTCACATATAGCGACAGTAAGTGCATAACAGTATAACCAATGTCATTATTACTATGTGCGATTATTACATAAAAGATTGTCTTTAAAGACTAAAATGACTCTCAAACTAAATAGCAGCGGAAAACACCATAACACCACAGGCAATCGACCGGGGGCATGCTCGCCTAGTCGTAGTCTTCATCGATGTAGTCCATCTCTCCATCTTCTGAGCAGTAGTTTATAGTATAAAGAAACAAAGGGAAATAGCAAAGGTGAGCACATGCCGTACTCAGCAAGTGGGGGAAAATATGACATGCAAGCTTAATAGAAGAAAGGTTACCATAATGGTTTATTTGCATAAATAAGAACTACACCTAAGACCTTTTGAATAGTACTCCTATTTACTAAGTGAAAAGTTGTCCCAAGTTATCTCATCAAACCAACACTACAGGTTACACTTCCTGTAGCCAACCATGGGTTAAACCGCCCACAAGAAACCACACTACAGGTTACACCACCTGTAGCAAACCAAATGTTACACCGCCCAAACAAAACTTGGCTACCCACAAAGTTCACCCATAAACAACCATCCTAAATGTGTGAGGATCTAGGCTGCTCATGACCGTGAGCACGGCTGTTATAACAGTTTGACACTCTGCAGAGGTTACACAACTTTACCCATTGGTTGGTGATTTCATCACTATGTAGTGACTAGAGAATCTCCATGTTGCCCAAATCACACTACCATAGGTGTGAGGCCAAGAGATCACCACAAGGTCTTTCAAAGAACTTCTCAGCTTGCAAACAATCCACGCTAAGGTTTCACCACTGCGGAACTAAACCATTCCTATAGAAGCCCCCTCTGGCGCCGTGGCTAGGAGTGAACCGTCCATCGCCTGAGTCCGAGAGTAAACCGTCCCGTCCTCATCCCTCAACTGCCCACAAATCTGGGAAGACATCTTGATACTCAACCAAGCCTACACATATCAGACCTGTCCTTTGCGCTGTTTTCCTAGGTGGCCGCTCCACAAACTACTCTTGTGATCCCAAGCAGGTACCACCACAATCCCACAGTACTGTACCGAGTACACGTGCATACCTGCACCATCTTTGTCATCCTCCTACTTGGATCACCTAGGTTCCATGTTGCTGAAAAGGATTACCCATTCCTCATGATCATTATGTTCAAGTGAGCCACTAATCAAGATTAACATTAGACACTTCCAAACCTGACATAGCAACTAAGCATGACGTACCCATACTAATAAATTACACCAGAACCCAGGCGACAAGGAATAATATGGAACATGATGATGACACATAGGATTCAATATTAACAGTCATGCATAGAGAATAGAGAGAAATTTAAAACATAGGTTCAATATGCATCAAGGACACTTTCCTGGTTCCCCTTGCTGCTGCTCAAAGTCTTCTGGCTGGAGGTCTTGAAAGTTCTCCAACTGCTGGTCGTCTACTAACGTCACACCGAAAAGACAAGCATACAACCAAACTAAGAAACAACAGACCACATAGTAACAAGCAACAATGAAACCAATACTACGAGAAAGTACGCATTACTACGAATGCATGAGCGCAAGAATCGCCTCAATCCGAGTTACGAGTATAAAGTTACGAAGGTTTAAAGGTCTAGGGTTAAAATAGTAAAATCACCAAAATACTGTAAGATAGTATGAATATATAATATTAATCATAACGATCACGATGGTGCAAGAATTTCTCATTTCTGAGCTATGGTTGAAAAGTTATGGCTATTTGAAGTTTCAAGGGTTAAAACGTAAAAAGAGGCAAGTTAAAGGACCTAAAAGTAATTTTTAAAGAATATAAGGGCTAAACTATAAAATGTACATATAAAATAAAATTTATGAAAATTTTAGGGACCAAAATGTAATTTATAAAAAGTACAGGGACTAGATTGTAAAATATCAGGGTGAAAATATATTTTGTATAAAATTTATTTACAAAAAAGTAAATATGGGAAAGTTCAGGGGCTTAACTGTAAAATTTACAGGGCTAAAATATTATTATTTATAAGTTCAGGGGCCTAGGTGTAAAAGACAGGACTAAAACATAATTAAATTAAAGTTTAGGGGCCTAAGTGCAAAATTAGGCATTAACAGATAAATAATCAATATTAAAAATTAATTAATTAACTAACTAACTTAATTCCCGTGGACTAGGTCCACGGGGTTGTGAACCAGTGTTGACCGAGGGATCCACGATCCACCATGGACGGGGCGCGTACCTCTTCGGCCCGATCTAATCTGGACCATTGGTCCAGATCGGACGGCTGGGGGAGGGGCCTCGGCGGGGTGATGGCCGGCGGCCAAGGTGAAGGCGGCGGCACCATTGCACGCGGCCGGGAAGGGCCGAGGAGGCTGGGCGATGGCGGGGAGTCGGCGACGGAGCTCGGCGCCGGCGGGCGAGGTACGCGGGAGGCGGCGGGGTTGGGGGAAAAAGGGCGGCGCGTGGCTGCGGTCCCGCCTTTATATAGGCGCGAGGCCCTAGGCTCACCTTGGCGCGCACGTGAAGGCGACGGCGGTGGCGGCGGCTAGGGTTAGGTTTGGTGGCTGGGGGCACGGCGTGTAGCTGGGCGAAGTGCGCGCGGGGTGGCTGCGTGCTGGCGGCCTAGGCGGGGGGAAGAGGGAGGCTGGACAGGGGAAAGAGAAAGGCCCAAGGCCGAAAGAGAGAGAGAGGGAAGAGAGGGGAGGGAAGCTGGGCCACGGGGGGGGGGGGGGGGGAGAATTGGCCCAACTGCCAACAGGGCTCTGCCCTTTTCTTTTCTCTTTTTTTCTTTTTCCTAAACTCTATACTAACCAAAAACGATTTCTAATCACATTTTGAAAAACATTTTCCAAACAATAAAACCCTAATTCACTAACCAACATGAATGCAACATTCCAAATTTTAAAATAACATAATTTACTTATTTTCTTTAGAAAATAATTTTTTTTGTAATAATACTACAACTTAATTTAATTCAAGGAAAAAGTGAATTAGGGTTTACTAAGCTACATCAATATAATCATCCCCGGCAACAGTGCTAGAAATGCTTGTTGACACTTGGTAACATTTACTAAGTTACATCAATATAATCATCTCTGGCTAGGCGCCGGAAATGCTTATGGCACTTCTTAATGTCGCACCAGACATAATTATAAAGATGCACTTAAGTGTCAATATAGTAAGATCCGCAAGCACATGGATAATACCGTTGTAGCATTTGATTATTGATTTGCTCCAATAGATTGTCATTTATAGTTCTACCAGAGAAAGGCTATAGCATAAATATATGATTGTTAATAGTAATGTAGTCATAAAGATTGGTATGAATATTCAGAGTTCATATAGGGGTAAGTATATAATAAGGATAGGGGTACTGTGACATGCAGAGCAATCGTTCCTAAAGATAAATAATGTCTTAAGTCACTAGGGAGGTTTAGTTAGGCAAGCAAAGCTACATCTCTAATGTTAGTCTACCTATATAGTTACGTAGTCAAATAATTATAAGCAAGTTATATTAGTCATAGTCTAATGCATTCAACACTTAGTGTACGGATTCGTGCCTGGCATACAAAAGGCAACTTCGTCTTGGACACACGTCGTAACCGAATGTGGAGGAGTACAATGGACAGATAGGGCTGTCACCACCTACTTCCTACCACTAGAAACTGTGGATTACGAGGTGATCAATACTACCTAGCCGTCTAAGCACCACGCTTACACATTTAAGTAGAATCCTAGCATCGATCAAACACTAGAATCACCGTTCATATTAACAAGTACTAAAGCATTCATAACTCTAACCCTACGGATTAATAAGTCATGAGGTAAGCAATTACAGTCCTAATAAGATATCAAACCCATGTTGTATCATCACAACTAGACTATAAGTACAACTAGCATTATAACATTTAGACTATAGTCAAGGTATATGACAATCATGATAATAAGGTAGCAAGTCTATATCATTATAAAAGCATAAAGTCCTATGACATGAATATGATATATAACCAAACAAGGAACACATATCATAAGCATAACTATAAGGAAGAACTATATTACTTGAATAGAATTAAGTCATAATAATATTATAAAAGAATATAGGTAAAGATACAAGAGCCATACCAATACTCCTATGACTTGGAGACTTGAGCAAGACTCCTCCTCCTACACTAAACTCCACTAGGACTAGGAAACTACTAAGTGAAAAAGGGAAATGACTAGCTCTTGAGTGTGTGTAGGAGTGGAGCTCTCCCCTTCTATTTATAGGGGGGATAAGTCAGTACTGAGGAGTAATCGCCATGAAATTGCCATGCATCGACCTTCCAAAGGAGCTCAGGAGTCGACACGTGGAAGCCCACCTAAAATGGGCTGAAGGCCTGGTTGGCCGACCAAGCCCCTAGATCGGCCGACCGGGGATTGGGTCCTCTTGGGATGTGCTTCCTCAGGGTGGCTGATAGGTGGGTTCTCTTCTGTTTTGAGTTGGTGTCTCCTGGAAGAATCCCATGTAGCCATGTATGCAATCCGAGGGAGGTCCAGTTGGCACCGTCTCATTAGCTGGACCTGTGTTTCCCCGGATTGTGCTCCATTTCTCCATATATATTGAATCAAATCCATGCATGCACATATTTCTCCAAGGACAAGTGGAATCTTATTAATCCTAACTAACATGCAGGTGTGAAATGCTAAGTCTTCCTACTTTTATAGGTATATTGACGGTCGAAATTGGTATTTAACGACTGTCAACAATGCTTTAGTATCTAAAGCATTACTCAATGAACTTTCAGTAACCTCTTCATTGTGTGCAATGAGACCATCCTCATAGTGAGGAATTCTTACAATTCCTTCTTGAAGCCTTCTCCTTATAGGATGGTGGGGAGCATGATACCTCCACTGTCCATAACCATCTGCCATATGCACATTGTCGAGATCAATATAGTAGTGGGAAAAACCATGAAGACCAGTGATCTGCTCAAGCACATGTCCCACTTGTGAGTGAAGCACAAGTATCATCTCCATTGCTCTCTCAATTGAGATCTCATGACTTTGGTTGATCACCTCCTCAAGTAAGAAACCCCTCTTAGGAGTTGTGATTTGTCTGAGGCACTTGTCAATCACTTCATGTGATGGAACCTTGCATGGGCCTTGAAAAGAGTTCATCCTACACAGAAGATCATAAATGCATAAGAGAGTCTCACAAAGGTCATCATTTGGATTTCTCACAAATTCATCAAATTGAAAGCAGAGATCATGTCGATGAGCTCAATAAAGATGCCAATGTCGATCTTGTAGTGGAGGCGGTGGAGGCGCTGAAGCTGAAATAGTGACATCAATAATCTCATTTGACCTTGTAAGCATTATGGTCGGTGCCCCACCCCCCTACAACAATGTGTGGTCCACCCGAAGTTCTTGGAGTGGAACTTGAAATGACACATGAGGTAGAGCTTGGTAAAGCACTTGATGAAGGGCTTGGTGTACGTCTTGATCCGAAGGGTTTATGGAAGTTGTTGTAAGGCAACCCCTCCTAGGCTAGAAACACGGGATGCTCTTGTGTTGCTCTCCAAGACACTCAAATATAGCTCCAATCCTTGCTCTAGTGTCTTGTCTTCTCCTCTTGTCTCTCCCCAAGTTTGCCCAGCTATCCAAATGGCTAAGAGCAGTATGAAAGATCGCAACAACAGCTATATATGGTCTCTAATTACTCCACTAACTGTTGCCAAAAAGCTAGCAAAAATAGGAACCAACCATCATAAGGTACTACCGTACAATACGACAACCTTAGATTATGGTCACCATACAGTACGGTGACCTCCGCTCAACCATACAACGACATCTGATCTGCCTCTACACATAAATCCTCTAGGTCATCATACCTTATGGCGACATCGCCGTAAGGTCTCTAGAGAGTACCAGAAACTGACAACTTCAACTCCTCCAATCGCCGTATCCTACGACAACCTCGTCGTAACATCAACGGCTCCACTTGAGTTCTGGCCAATTCTCCTCCATGGTTTACTGTACCTTACGGTGACCTCGTCGTAAGGTCTCTAGGGAGTACTAGAAAACTGTTGCATTCTTCTTGAATCGCCGTATCTTATGGAGACCTCGCCGTATCTTACGGCGACCTCTACTCCAAAGACTCGCCGTACTTATGGTGACTTGTCTCGAAGCTGAAACTTGTTGTCCTCTTGACTCATCTCAAAGCTTCCAAGCCTTGATCAATCCTTCTCCACTACCACTCTAAGTGTCCTAGAGCTTTACTTGAGCATCCCAACACTCTAACCCTAGAGAAGCCTAAGAGAATGACTCGTGCCCTCTTGATAGTCCGGTTTTTCCTATAGACCCAAGCCTGCACACTAGTCAAGTGATCACACACACTTGGACCTAGCTGTCCTTAGTCTTGATCCATCTACATCACCGTGACACTCCATCAACATCTCCATGGCACTCCACCGAGTCCTCTATTGATCATCAAGGTGACATTAACCATGTTCTTGTTTGAGTTGATAGATAGATCCTATATGCACAATGCTCAAGTAGACGTTAATCAAATTTCATGCTTTTCATTCAATCACCAAAACATTCATACCATTTGGGGTGACCCACAATGGTCATGAAGCTTATAGTACCGACTATTTCTATTTATGGACAAACGTGTAACACTATGGATGTTGTGTTGTCCAACTAGATGAACTGTTTGTGGAAAAACTTGTCATACTAGTGATGTATGTCTTGTCCGACTATTTTAGTTGTGATCTTATCTATATTAACTGCCTGTGATGCTTATTGTGATTTATAAGAATTGCTTGTGATGACAGTTGTGATGTTTGTCGGTTTAAGCGATCAAACAAATAAAATCTGAATCTATGTGGCCACTTTGTTGAGTGCTTTACCAAAACACTCAGAAAAGATCCACATATTTGTCGAGTGTTGTTAGCACAACACTCGGCAAAGATTCACATGTTTGCCGAGTGTTATGGCCAAAACACTCAGCATAAATATAATCACTAGATTGCCATATGAGAGAGCTAACATTGTGTATTCTCGTTTTCATGTGCTAGTGGTGGAGATCAACTCTCTTGGGGATGACTTCAAACTCATGACTGTTGAGGTGATAAGAAGATTTGTGATGCTATTCAAAGACCCCAAGTATGAGTCCATCATCACCTTCACCCTGTGAGGTGATCTCAAGATGAAGGCCATCCAAGAAGTGCTTGGGAAGATTGCTGCCTTTGAGAGCTATCAGTTGGGATTGGATAATCCTCAGCCATCCAACCTAGCTCTTCAAGCTGAGAAGCAAGAACTTGTCAAGAGCAAGAAGAGCAAGAAGAGCAAGAAGAAGGTGGTTTCCCACACTTGTTTGCTCGTCGGGAAGTCGCGAGTCCTCTCCCACACATGTTTCGATGCCCGTCTTTGACACAAAAAGAAAAACAACTGGAAAGCAAATGCTCTGCCGGTCTTATGGATCGGAGAGCCTAACATTTATTGAAATAAAAACTATAGGTGCTTACATGATTGAAAGGGAAATTAAAATAAATGAAAATTGAAACTACTAAGCACTTATTCCTAAAGATAAATACTCAATGGGTTAGGGTGCTCGCATAAGTTTAATATTCATTATCTAAACCCGTGACTGAGTAGATCTGTTTGAGCTTAACAAAAATTCCTATTCTATGCTCGAGGAGTTGTTGTTTTAGTTCAACACAATCTGCCCGAGCATTTGCTAATTTCCTAGCCAAGCGGGCATTATCCAGCGGCATTCTAGAGATTCGCTTGGCTCGGCTAGCAATAGACATCTCCTCCTCCTCACTACCTTCATTTTCCTCTCCTGGTCTAGTGATCTTGGAGAGTGAACGTGAGCACCCCATGGGTGGTGGTGAGCCCATGTTCCTCTTGGGGTCAGGGGTGAGTTGCCGCATGAACCCCTTCCCTATCCTTGGGTCGAAGGAATCTTTTTTATGTCCTTTTTTGGCTTAGGTGGAGGAGCCTTGATGTCCACGTAGTGATGGCTCATGATGGCTCATCACACGGTCCTACTTTTTTGTGGTCAAGGTTCCAACATATTGGTCATCTGGCTTCGGTGATCTTGCCCTGAGTTGGCTCACCTCAAGTCGGCCTTGATCGATGGGGTTCCTTACATGGGCAAGAGTTCCAACAAGGGGATGTTCAGCTATCTTGCCAATGCTTGTGCCCTTCTTCTATGTGCACTTGGAGGTGTTGGCTCTGGAAAAGGTGGCATGGGTGCTGGGTGTGACGCTCCTTCCCAAAAGATCGAGGCTCCAAAGGTGCTGATAACACAGACATTTGATAAAACAACAATGGTTCAAATTTAAGTCAAATTATTACATAATTAGGGTAGTTAAAGTGCAGCGGAATATTACAAGTTCATGATAGTTCAAAAGCAGCAGAAGCAAATGACAATAAGATCTACGATCAATCGATGATACAACGGTAGTAATGATTCATGCCGATTGAATTATCACTCTAGCAGCACACAACATCACTACGGCGGTAGGTCAGACTCCCAGTGGGCAGTCCAACCCGTAGGGACTTGCATGTCCTAAGGCATCACATCAACATGCAACTCTATATCTGCATTAACTGAAAACAACATAGGCACAAAGCCTGAGTACTAATTACTCAGCAAGACTTACCCGTCAAAAGACCTAGACATATATTGGCTCTAATAGGATGGTTGTTTTAAAAGACCTGCACTAAGCAACCTATTAGTTCTACTAATTTTATTCAGCCAAGTTTAATTATATAGAGCAGAAATATAAATTTAGTGGTACAATACAAGAATAGTAAGGCAAAACATAAAGTAAATACAATATAAGAACAATAGCAATAATACTCATCAAGTAACAACATAATCAATTTCATAGTATCATATGAACTATGTGAAGGCGTAGTGAACAAGCAGTACTCATTACTACGAGCGATAACAATTACAATTGATTTACAACAGCTAGGAAAACCCGAAATACACGACATATACGCACCGATTAAGGTCATATAAGGCAACCTTTCGCAAGAACATCAAAACAACTTGGTCCCAGTCCAGTCTCATCGAGTGGGCATGTCGTCCTGCCAGCAGTACTTCATGGTATGAACCGCCCACTCCAGCAGCAGAAGGGTCAACTACCAATATACTGGATACCGTCCTCATTGCTGTGTTAATGCTACATCAGTTTACTAGTGCCCATAAACTAGCATGTATTCAGTACCGTTCAATACTTGATCAAGGGGCCAACAACGAATGGGTCCTAGGTTTGACAAGGCAGGACTACTGCAGTCAACACCCATGTGTTGCTGCAAATCTACATATGCATCATCCATGCCCATTCATAACATCAAAAGTAAATATATTTTCATTAAGTTTAACTTTAGTGATCAATTCATTCTCTTAGTACGAGTAACAAGACTATCGATATTATTCTATTACTAAGCATAGCAACATACTAACGAATCCTACCATGACTCATATATCAGTAAAATGGGTCATTTGGGTAGCATGCAAGGTGGATTTTCAACCAACTCCTATTAACCTAACGCGTCAATCAATATAGGCACTAGCATTGATATATTGAAACTAGCAAAACATTATAAAGTGGCATATGCAAACCGGGACTTGCCTTGATCAACGCAAGTGTTAGCAACTATAATTTCTTCCTCCTAAAATTCAATACCCTTCTGAAAATCCGGCTCTTGCTCATGGTTATTCGTACCTATATATGAGCAATGTGTTAACGGTATCGAAATAACACCATGTCATGCAATGGTATGATAAATGCAAAATGCAGTGATGGTAATGTGACAATATTCTTACTAATATGTTCTCAAAGTCATATGCTTCAGAGAAGCAAGTTTAGTTATTAATATTTTATGTGTAGTTATCCTTAAAACATTTAAATAAGGTTCATATAGTCTTGAGAGCAAATAATTCATTTGGTAAATTAAAATTATGGGTCTGGATATGAGTGATTTGTTATGAACAGGGGCATACATAAACTTAACTTTCACTAAGTGTCAGCTCCTGGATACTAATATTCTATTTACTAGCATTTACATAAGCAAAAATACTAAATAAATCCTAAGACATACAATAGTTCATATTTTGCCTAACCAAAAATCAGGGTGGCAGACTAATATAAACTAACAGTGCATGCAAAATTTCGGAATTAAAATGTGTTCGTTGAAATTATTGTGATTTATTTAGTGTTTTAGCAAGATAAATGATTATTAAATGTACATGTACAGGAACTTCATATTATCATTTTTCTTTGATAGAACACATCAAGAGGAATCCAACAAAGTTGATTTTGGGACCACGGATTTATAGTTCATCTACTATGATTTTTCAAAGTTATTTAACATTTCCTGCATTTTCTGGGTTTATTCATTAACAGTTTAATGTCGCGTCAGTGACACATGTACCACGTAGACGCCACATGGACTGCCAATAGGCGCCAGATCAGTGCCAGTCAGTTGCCCGGTCAGCTCAATTGGGCCAGTGGATTTGGAGCAACACGGGAGCCATAGAGTTGGGATCTGATATGCATGTGGTCACACGCAATCCGAGCAGTGTGGTCTGCGGTGTAGCCTCGCCGGAGGCGTCGCTGGAGACGGTTAAGAGCTCACCGCTGGGATCTCTGGTTGTCGGAGCTCCACGTGGAGTTCACCAGAATGATGCGCAAGAAGAGGTGCACCACATGGCAGGGCTGCGAGGAGAGGTGCTCGCCGGAGGGCTGCCGGCGTCGCGTGGATGCGGACGACCAACGTTCAGCGATGTCGCGCTTTTGGCAGAGGGCGCCACTTTCGTCGACGGTTGCTGCTACAGTTTCACGGCGGCGACGGGAAGACCGGCATGAAGTTTAATTTGGTTGAGAAGAGCTGGAGCACAGGACTCGTCGGGGAGTCAGCGGTGACCAGAATTTGTGGACAGAGAAAAAATGGAACTGCTCTCCACTCATGCAGAGAAAGACAGGGAATTTAATTAAAATAAGTTCGTTCATTAGTGAATCATGTGCGTGCATGATTAATTTAGGATTGGTCCACCGTGGGTGAAGAAATTGGAGAGGGATGCAAGGGCGGTCGTCAGAGAGGTCTCAACTGAAAAGCTTCGATTCCTTGCTGAAGGAGGCTCGCATCGAGGTGAAGTTTCTTGGAGTAGATAGAGGGAACACGCTGCTCCTGTCGTGCTACTTGGACCATGCTAATGGGTAGTATGCTGGCTAGGCGCTAAGCTCTGTTGAGTGCTAACAATGGCGGCCATACTGAGCGGAGAGAAAAAAAATCAGAGGCGAGTGAGTTTTATGGACGGGGAAGGCTTGGCCAGGGTGGTCACGAGGTCACGGACGTTGCCAGGGGGTTGCGCGCACGGTTTTATCCGCTTTCAGGTGGCAGGGGGTAGCTGGGCGCGAGGAGACTCTAACAAATAATCCAAGTGATTTACCTTTTTATAGTTTGTTTGCTTAGTTTAAAAAGCTAGATATGACTGATCGGAGGTCTTTTATTTTTTTCCATAATAGTCTATATAAGCATAGTAATACAACCTGAAAAGCTGTACATTGCAGCACCAAACCAGATCGTATACAAGGGTTCACGTAAGTTGTGAGTGTGTATGTGTGTCAGGCAATCTCTCTGACGGCGTGCGCGTCGTTACTCCTGCGAGATTCTAACAATTGGCATCAAGAGCTAGGTTCGTCCAAAGCGTAAAAATGTCGGGCAAGAAGGTCGGTGACACCTCCGGCGACGGCGTCGTGATCCAGCGAGTAATTCATGACATGGGCAGCGGGAGTAGCTACCCCATTCTCAGCAAGATCAATTACTCTGATTGGGCGCTCCTCATAAAGGTGAAGTTGAAGACCAGAGCCCTCTGGAACGTCATCGAGAACGGCGGCACCGACGCCCAGGAGGAGATGATGGCGCTCGACGCGTTGTGCGGCGCGGTACCACCGGAGATGGTGTCGTCGATCGCCAAGAAACCGGCCAGGGAGGCCTAGGACGCGATCACGACCATGAGGATTAGCGATGATCGCGTGAAGAAGTCGATGGCTTAGCAGCTGTGCCGGTAATTCGACCTCACCATGTTCGGCGATGGCGAGACCGTCGAGGACTACGCGTTCCGTCTGGAGGGCATGGCAGCACACATCAACACACTGGGCGAGGAGTTGAAAGATTCAGAGATCATGGCAAAGATCTTGCGTAGCCTGCCGCCTCGGTTCAAGCAGATTGCGATCGCCATCAAGATACATCTCGACATGTCGACGATGTCGGTCGCCGATCTGATAGGGCAGCTAAAGGAGGCCGATGAGGCTTTCGAGGAAGCTCCGGCGTCGCTGCAGCATGAGGGCAAGCTGTACCTCACGGAGGAGGAGAAGAACTCACGGAGGAAGAAGCGCGAGGAAGAACATGGCGGCGGCGCGAGCAGCGGCTCAGCGCGTCACGGCGGTGGCGGCGGCAGGCGCGGGCGTGGGCGCGGACGTGGTCGTCCACCAAGCGGGTCACCGACTTTAAACTGGCCCACCGGCAATGAATGCTGGCGCTGTGGCAAGATGGGTCACTAGGTCCGAGAGTGTGGGTCGAAGCCCAAGAAGGAGCAGACTTACATTGTGCAAGACGAAGAGGAGGCCTCGCTCTGGCTTGTGACGGCATCACCAACACTCGCACCGGTGGTCGGCGTGCCTGCCAGTGATGATTCGGCGCTACAGGAGGCAGGCCGGGAGCATGGCGTTGGCGGGTCTAGGATGGCGTCGACGGGATTCATCGCCCAACTCGAGATTCGAGAGGAGAAGGTGTTCGCCCACCTCGGAGAAGAGAAGGGTCAGGAGGCGAAGACCTGGGTCCTGGACACCGGTGCCACCAACCATATGACAGGATCCAGGTCCGCCTTCACCAAGCTGGAGACGACGTTGCTCAACACCGTGCGGTTCGGCAATGACTCAGTGGCACACATCGAAGGTCGGGGCACCGTTGTCTTCGAGTGTAAGAACGGAGAGGTCCAGTCGCTCCCCAAAGTCTACTTCATCCCACGGCTGACGATCAACATTATCAGCATCGGTCAGCTCGACGAGAGTGGCTACAAGACCGAGATCGATGATGGGGTGATGAGGGTTCACAAGCCTGGTGGTGAGCTGCTGGCGAAGGTGGCACGTGCAGGCAACCGCCTGTACAAGATCCAGCTGAAGGTGACACAACCGTCATGCCTGGTGGTGCGCGGGCACGACGATGAGGAGGCATGGCGCTGGCATGAGCGTTTCGGCCATGTCAACATGGCGGCGCTGAGGAAGCTAGCTCGGGAGGAGCTAGTGCGTGGCTTGCCGGTGATCGGGCAAGTCGATCACCCGTGCGAGGCGTGCCAAGCCGGAAAGCAGAGGTGCACCTCATTTCCAATAAAGGCGGAGTACCAGGCACGGGAGCAACTCGAGATGGTGCACGGTGTTCTCTGTGGGCCCATCTCACTGGCGGCGCCCGTAGGTAATAAGTACTTTTTGCTGTTGGTGGATGACCTCAGTAGGTACATGTGGGTAGCCGCGATTCCTTCAAAGGATCATGCAGCGGCTGCCATCAAGGAGATCCAGGCGCAGGCTAAGGGCGAGTCCGGCGTCAAGCTGAAGGTGCTATGGACAGATCGCAGTGGCGAGTTCACCACGAGGGCGTTCGCGGAGTACTGCGCGGGTTGGGGCGTGTATCACCAGCACACTGTGCCCTACAGCCCGCAGCAGAACGGCGTCGTTGAGCACCGGAATGGCACGATGGTGGCTACAGCGAGGAGCATGCTCAAGGCGAAGGGGCTCCCCGGCTGGTTCTTAGGTGAGGCGGTTAACACCGCTGTGTATGTGCTGAACAGTTGCCCAACAAAGAGCGTGGACGGGATGACCCTGTTTGAGGCATGACACGGGAAGAAGCCGACGGTGCGCCACCTTCGTACGTTTGGCTGCATCGTCTATGTTCGGAACACGACGCTGCACCTGAAGAAGCTCGACGACCGTGGCCGGAAGATGATCTTCGTCGGCTACGAGCGCGGCTACAACGCGTACCACGCTTATGACCCCATCACGAAGCATGTTCATGTGAAACGGGACGTGGTGTTCAACGAACAAGCCCAGTGGGACTGGGGCACCAGCGGCAGCGATGGCAAGCCGACTGGTGTTGACAACGTGTTCACGGTGGAGTACACCACCTGGGGACAAGCCACACCTGGTGATGAGACGGTCGAGGTGCCTACGGGAGATGCACCAGGAGAACAGTTGACGCCTCTGGGTGTTGGGGCCAACGAGTCAGAGCCTGGCTCTCCGAACAGTGTCGACGATGACAACCTTGATGCCGACCATGATGATGACGTGCCTCTTTGGTTCCGCAGCATCTACGACATCATCGGGCAGGCCTCGCTGCGTGGGCTTGCACCACGCGCACTGGTGAGTGAGGAGCTTCATGCGGTGAGCGCCGACGAGCCTGCCTTATTCGCCGAGGCGGAGGGTAGCCCCATTTGGAGGAAGGCGATGATGGAGAAGATGGACTCCATTGAGGAGAACGACACGTGGTGCCTCGCCGACCTCCCACCTGGACGCAAGGAGATCAGCGTGAAGTGGGTATTCAAGGTGAAGCGGGACGAACACGGGGCGGTGTCCAAGCACTAGGCGCGCCTTGTGCTGAAGGGCTACGCACAGGGGCACGACATCGACTATGATGAGGTGTTCGCGTCGGTGACTCGGCTCGACTCAGTGCGCCTGCTCATCACCCTCGCGGCACACGAGGGGTGGGAGGTGCACCACATGGATGTCAAATCGTCGTTCCCCAATGGGGACCTGCAAGAGGAGGTCTACGTCGAGCAGTCGGCTAGTTTCGTCATCACCGGCAAGGAGCACAAGGTGCTCAAGTTGCAGAAGGCACTGTACGGCCTGCATCAAGCGCCACGTGCTTGATACGCAAAGCTCGACGGCACATTGCTGTCACTCGGCTTTAGGAGGAGCCATTCGGAGCACGCCATCTACGTCAGGCATGGTCGTGATGCTCGGCTAGTGGTCGGGATCTATGTCGATGACCTCATGATCACCGGTTCGAGCGCCGGCGACATCAGGACCTTCAAGGAGGAGATGGCGGGTGCGTTCAAGATGAGTGACCTCAGCCTGCTTCACTACTACCTCAGCATTGAAGTGAAGCAGAGCGTGAGGGGGATCTCGCTGAGCCAAGGCACCTACGCCGGCAAGATCCTAGATAGATGCGGCATGGCTGGGTGCAACCCCTGCCAAACACCCATGGAGATGCGACTCAAGCTGAGTAAGCTCAGCAAGAGACCGTCGGTTGATGCGATGATGTACAGGAGCATCGTCAGGAGTCTGAGGTATCTAGTTAACACTCGCCCTAATCTCGCATTTGCTGTCAGGTTTGTTAGCCGGTTCCTAGAGGATCAGCGGGAGGACCACCTCGCCGCGGTGAAGCGCATCCTGCATTATGTGGCCGGGACCCAGAATTAGGGACTCTGGTTTGGCCAGAAGGAGGAGGGTGAAGCCAAGCTCTCTGGCTTCAGTGACAGCGATTACGCCGACGATGTCGATGCTAGGAAGAGCACGACGGGTGTGATCTTCTTCCTTAGCAGCAGCCCGATCACCTGGCAGTCCATGAAGCAGAAGGTGGTGGCACCATCAAGCTGCAAGGCGGAGTATATAGCAGCTGCCAATGCTGCTTGTCAGGCATTGTGGCTAGCTCGGGTGCTAGCAGAAGTGCAAGGATCAGCACTGAGAGCACCAATGCTACGGACGGACAACAAGTCCGCCATTGCTTTAATCAAGAATCCAGTGCTCCATGGACAAAGTAAGTATATCCAGGTGAAGTATCACCTAGTCCGGGAGTCTGCGGAAGATGGCTTGATCCGTGTCGAGTTCATCAGGAGCGAGGAACAGCTTGGTGACATTCTTACAAAGCTGCTCGGCAAGACCAAGTTTCATGAGCTGTGTACCAAGATCGGCCTGATAAATGTTAATAGCAAGCACGACAAGGCTTAGGAGGAGATTGTAGGAAATAATCCTTGCCTTCCTTGTTTAGTGATTTACCTTTTCATAGTTTGTTTGCTTAGTTTAGAAAGCTAGATGTGTCTGATCGGAGGCCTTTTATTTGTTTCCATGTAATAGTCTAGATAAGCATAGGAATACAACCTAAAAAGTTGTACATTGCAGAACCAAACCAGATCGTGTACAAGGGGTTCACGTGAGTTATGAGTGCATGCGTGTGCTAGGAAATCTCTCCGGCGGCGTGCACGTTGTTACTCCAGCGAGATTCTAATAGAGACAGGACGGGTGTGCTGCTGCAGCCATGGCAGGAGGCGGGAGGGGAAGGAAAAGCACCGATTTTAGTACGGCAGCAGGCGAGGCAGCAAGGAATGCAGCAGGACAATGAGCAGCGTTGGGCAGGCGTGGCGTGCGAGGCACACATTGAAGAGACGACAGAGGAGGCGGGCACACACGGCAGAGGAGGCACGTTCTGGGGCCAGCGATAGGAGGTAGAAGACAACGTGTTTTGCAAAGAGGCCCTCCAATTAATCAAAAGTTTGCAAACTAGTCCCTAATTCTGTTTTAATTAATTTATAATATTTCCTATGGTCCAAATGAGTTGAGATTTCACACATAGGTCCTTAGTGATATTTGTGAGGATCTAGTGGGGTTCAATTGGTCAGAACTATTATAATTATTTTAGAATAAAAATTCATTTATGAAAGGTTTCTAAGCTTTAATTAATTATTTGGGGTATTTCCAAATGTGATAAAATTCCCACTTTTCGTCTAAAATTCTATTTTTATCATTCCATGATGTTGATATAATTATTTGGCGTAGGTCACATAGAAAAATTGAAAGTTACTTCACAACCTTGTTTGCAGGGTTACTTATTTCATAGTATTTAAATAAATTTGTGGAACCTAGATTATTTCATGCTTCACCTTAGCTATGATTTTGTGTACAATATGCCGGGTAATTAGGAATGAGACACTTGGGTGTGACACTAGGCTTGGTCATGGTGGGAAGGTGGAGAGGTTTAGTGGAAAGTTGTTTTGGTGCAGAGAAGATGAGAAAGGCCAGAATATATGGGTTTCGCTCTTCTGCGCCGCCACAAACCCTAAACGCGTAAATCTCAGTAGAATCCAGGATGAGAAAGTTCTAGACTATGTGCACCAGAAAGTTGGGAGGTGGCGGCGCAAACCCTTGATCGGGCGACCAGGGGGTTGGTCGGCCAACCTGGGCTTGGTCCATTTGCCTGTCTTATTTCTAGTGGTTGTAGAATGAGTCCTTAGGGGCCTATGTACATGGTAGTTTTCAGGAGAATTAAAATTGAGGATCAGGTAGGATGTTAAAGTCAATTAAATTGACCATGTCCACCTCCTCCACTAAATTTTTAGGTTCTAGAAAAACTTTTAAGTGATGGCCATTTACCTTAAAGACATTACCTTCATTGCTTAGTTGATGAATTGTTGATAACGTCATATGGTCCATCCCATTTGCTTCTAAGTTTCCCATGCCTGAATAACATGAACCTAGAATTGAATAGTAGCACCTTGTCCCCTGGCTTGAACTCTTTTGACTTGATTCTCTTATCATGCCACCTTTTGGTTCTTTCTTTATAGATCTTGGTACTATGATAAGCCTTCTCTTGATATTCTTCTAGCTTGGATATCTTCATCCTCCTATGTTCTCCTGCCTTATCCAAGTCCAAGTTCCACTTCTTTATGGCCCAATGTGCTCGATGTTCCAATTCTACTAGCAAATGGCAAGTTTTTACCATAAACCAATTGGAGTGGAGACATCCATATAGGTGTCTTGTATGCTGTCCTATACGCCCATAGAGCATCGGGTAGTTTGTGCTTCCAACTCACACCCATTTCTTCCATAGTCTTCTGCAGGATATTCTTGATTTGTTTATTTGAAGTTTGTGCCTGCCCACTTGTCTATGGATGGTATGGAGTTGCAATATTATGCCTCACACCAAGTTCTTTCAGAAATGAGCAGAAGGCCTTATGGATGAAATGAGACCCTCCATCACTTATGACCATCCTTGGGGTTCCAAACTGAGGAAAGATGATTTCTTGAAACATCTTCCTTGCTTGCTTGTGATCGACATGTTTGCATGGTATTGCCTCTACCCATTTGGACACATAATGCACTAAAATGTACTCGCATCCATAGGACACTGGGAAAGGTCATGTGAAGTCAATACCCCATATGTAAAAAAGTTCCACTTGAAGATTGTATGTTGGGGGCATTGCATTGCAAGCGATAATTCCTCCATGTTTCTTGCAGCTTGCACACCTTCAGACATAATCCTTGGCATCTTCATACATGATTTGCCAACAGAATCCGCTTTGCCAAATCTTTGCCTGTGTGCGGAGTGCCCCATAGTGTCCTCCATATGGGCTGGAGAGACATTTCTCTATTATCTTAGCACCCTCAATTGTTGGGACACACCGTCTTAGTAGTCTGTCTACACAGACTCTATAGAGGTAGGGGTCTTCCCAATGGGGAATCCGACTCTCTAGGATAAGCTTCCTTTTGTTCTCTCCTGGCGGCACATATCATGTAACAATAAAATTGACAATGTCTGCATACCAGGGGTTGGAGTATGTCACCTTCAGTAGCACGTCGTCATGGAGGTAATCATTGATAGGCGAGTCTTGCATGTTAGTAACTTGCATATGGGACAAATGATCCATGACAGAATTCTCTACTCATTTCTTATCTCTAATTTCTAGATCAAACTCTTGGAGTAGAAGATTCCATCTAATTAGCCTAGGCTTAGCATCTTTCTTAGTGAGCAAATATTTTAATGTGGTATGGTCAGTGTAAAGAATGACCTTGGCTCATACTAAGTAAGATCTAAACTTATCAATAGCAAAGACTACGGCCAGGAGCTCTTTTTGTTGTTGCATGGTTGAGTTGAGGCCCGGTCATGGTCTTGCTAGCGTAGGCTATGGCGTGATGCTTCTTATCTTTGGTTTAGCCTAAAACCGCCCCAACAACATAATCATTAGCATCACACATGATTTCGAAAGGTAGCGACCAATCAGGGGGTTGGATAATTGGTGCCAAGATGAGTGATTTTCTCAAAATATTAAAAGCTTTAAGGCATTCCTCATCGCAATCAAATGTGGCTTCCTTAGCTAAAAGGTTTGTGAGGGGTCTAGTGATTTGAGAAAAATCCTTGATGAATCATCAGTAGAACCCTGCATGACCTAAGAAGCTTATGATGCCTCTCACATTTATTGGTGGTGGAAGCTTTTCTATAACTTCAAGCTTAGCTCTGTCCACCTCAATCCCCCTCTCAGACACAAAGTGTCCAAGGACAATGCCTTCTTGGACCATAAAATGGCACTTTTCCCAATTTAGTACCAGGTCCTTCTCACGGCATCATTACAAAACTTTGTCTAAGTTCTCTAGACAATTATCAAAGGTTTTTCCATAAACCGAGAAGCCATCCATGAAGACTTCCTTGATTTCCTTGATCATATCTGAGAAAATGGACATCATGCACCGCTGAAAAGAAGCGGGCCGCATTACATAGCCCAAACGACATCCTACGTAAGCGTAGGTGCCATACGGTCATGTAAATGTCGTCTTGCTTTGATCATCGGGATGGATGGGAATTTGGTGATAACTGGAATACTCGTCAAGGAAAAAATAGAAGGAATGTTTCACCAATCGCTCCAACATTTCATCAATGAAGGGGAGAGGAAAATGATCCTTTTTTGTGGCCTTGTTGAGTTTCCTATAGTCAATGCACATTCTCCATCCTTGACGGTTCATTGAGGGATAAGTTCCATCCTCTCATTTGTTACGACCGTCATTCCTCCCTTTCTTAGGCACTACTTGGATAGGGCTCACCCACTCACTATACGGGATGTGATTAATAATCCTGGCATGCAATAATTTAAGCACCTCATTTTTTCACAACTTCCTGCATCGCATTGTTCAGTCTACACTGAGGCTCCCAAGAAGGTATACTATCAAAGTCAATAGGACTGCAGTGCGTGCAAAGCGCAGGGCTTATTTCATTAAGGTCTTGGAGCAAGTATGTAAGCTTCATGACCATCAATGATTGGATCTCCAAGGTATGAATGTTTTGGTGATTAATGACAAATATGAAATTGTGGGCTAATATCTACATTGAGTGTTGTCTATGCAGCAATCATCTCTAACTCTACTACAAATCTTATGATGATGGTTGCCTTGTCAATTGATGACAATGACCGCATTGATGAGCTTGACGGAGTCCAAGAGTTGATGGAGATGGAACAAGGCTAAGGACAAGCTAGGAGCAAGTGTTCGGAACACTTGTCTAGTTGTTAGGGCTTGTGTCCATAGGAAAAAATGGACTATCAAGGCGGTCTAGGTCAAGTCTCTTATGTCATGCTAGTCGGTGATGAGCATAGATTATAAGAGTGAAATCACAGACACTAGATGGCAGTGGAGAAGCCAAGAAGCTGTTGGAAGAAGCCAGCAAAAGGAAGTCAAGTGAGGAAGAGGAGTTTTAGCTTCTGGAGATAGAGACCGGACAGAGGGGTCTAGAGAGACCGGACTGTACGGTAATCAGAGGAGAAGGTAAATAGAAGAAGACTTGTTACAAGGAATCTGTGAGCATGAAGACCCATAGAGACCGGATGGTCTGGTCTGTATGGAGTGAAGCGGGACAAAGAGTTGCCTCTGGAATGAATAGTGGATAGAGAGACCGGATGTGGCTGACCTTAGTCTCCTGCAGGCTTCTATTGTGCAGGAGGCCATCACTATCCCAAGGGGAGGTCAGGGCAGAGTTAGAGTCACCAAAGGATCTTTCTTACTTCGAGCAGCTTGACGCTCATGTGGCAAAGACTCATGGAGAGTAGTAGGATCCGACGCAGGAGCAGCCGTCAGAGTAGCCCAGGGTAGAGACCACAGAGGACGTTGCTGCACGAGCACCTCCTTCGAGCTCGAGCGTGTTGGCACTCATTATGACCACCTTTAGTGTCAAATTATCTTAATATATTGATGAAGATTTACCATATTGTCCTGATTGTTTGCCACTGATCATGACATTTTGCTTCTTTAGTGTCTTTTTGTGTTTTGTGTCATTTTAGGCGAAATACAACATATAATGCAAGCGGGGCAAATTATCCATTAATAACGGGTCAAAACATTAGCCCATGGCACCCTCAAACACTCTTCGAACGTCCATGAAGCCCAACATGCAAGGCCCAACTCAACTGCTTGGCTTCCAAATCTTCTAGAAGGATCACCCAAAATATTCCTGAAATTTGAGATTTTTGCGAATGTCCCGACAACAACATCTTGCAATGAGGATTTGGAGTTCAAGACCACCTCCAATAAACTTTTCTTGAATTCCAAAGTTGTACATCTCATCGAGAGTTTTCTGAAACATATATGGATTACCTTATTTGGAGTTGTAGCAAGGAGATATGGGGCCCGCAATGAGTACTGTGCAGAGGAGTCCTACTGAGGACAGATTATCTTGCAACGCATTTTGGATATGAAGCCAAGTTTCCTCAACTTTTGTTAACTACCAAGTTGTAGATATTTTTGAGAGCTACATGATATAGTCTATTTTTGCTTCGTTTGGTGTTTGGAAGAGGGAGATTTGAATTTTGGAAGATAGAGCTATAAAAAGGAAAGTCCTGTCCGAGTTGTAACCGACCTAGATTTGTTTCCTTTTGATAGATCTCGTGTATAGATCGGTAGAGGACGGCTCCAGACACCTCCCCACTATATATATGCCCCAAGGGATGTCCCCCCCCCCTCTGTACAATTATCAATATATCAAAGTATTTGAGTTGAGAGCCAAAACTTGCGGCATTACGCCGCCGATTTCACCATGTAGCCTAGTTGTCTACATTTCTTCTAGTTGACTAGTTGGAGGAGCTAGCTAGGGTTCTAATATGAGTTGATCCACGAGGTGAAGCTCTAATTAGGCTCTAGTTAGTCTATGAATTCAATTAGACCAAGGTTCAAGAGTCGGATGTCATCGTCGTCGCGGTAAGTGATGAACGTGATGTTCTATGCGTTATATCGGTTGATCTATCTCGTGTTCATGCTTGCTTTCAGTCTTGTTTCCCTCTTATGTCTTTCTACTTGCTAAAAGTCCACTTATATTCACATGCCGATTGGCACAACATCCGGATTAGCAGGTAGGGGCGTTGTTTATCTTATCGGTATTGTTTCGCTATTAGCCGCAATAAAACAGGATCGCAGCAAAAACTTAATAGTGATGCAATACTAATGGATGCTCAACATAGTGCCTCTTACTTTGCCTTATTAGCCGCCACCAAGACAGGATCGCAGCAAACAGCTTAGGTGCATAGGTACAAGATTAGAGGGGATGATAGATTGATTTGCTTCATTAGACTATAGAATGGATTGACTTTTGCTATGAACTACAACTTGTGCTACTGGTCAGTGCTTCATTGAGATTTGGCTAAGACTCGTTAGCTTTGATATTGGCTTTGGAGTTTCTCTCTCTTTTTTGATTTTTTCGCTCTCTGTGCCGATCCGCATGGCCCCCTTGCCGATCGGCACAACAACCAATCTACTAATTCTCTTTTGTTCTCATTCATATGCAATTGGATTGCTTATGGTTTGCTTACCAGTCCTTGGATTCGATAAACCTTGAAATACTCTTCTAAGGGAAAAGCTTTGCTACGTCGACCTGTACGCTTGCAGTCTTAGTGGGTGCATATTACACGTGCCAACAGAGCGCTCGGTAGTTTTCTTTCTCTTTTTGGTGCTTGTTGCCAAAGGGGGAGAAGTAGCATAGGCTAGAGGGAGTGTGACATGTGTCATGATCGAGAGTATAGCTTGTATCGAGGGAGAGTATACGTGGATTTGGTCGGGAGATACATTTGGATCTTATTTTGAGATATTTATTGAGATGTTCGTGGATATTGATGAGTCATTGTTTTCATTCGCTTGTGTTTTGACTAGTCATGATCTCACTTGGTTTATTTACATACGCAATTGGCTTATCCTTCTTTATGTATCATATATGCTTGTGGTATGTATCCATGATGATGATTGCTTGCTCTTTAATTCCTTGCATGTTTCATGCTATCCTGTTACATATTATCATACATGCCTTGCATTGCATGTCCTTATGTTTTCTTTCACTATTACCTAAAATGACATCCATGCATATCATCTAGAGTGTGCTTTTCTCTCTTATTCCTTTAGCTCTTGATGATGCTTGAATTGAGTAGGACCTTGTTCGTTCCTTGTTATGCCTTTGGTGTTCCTCTCGATCATAGTGTAGCTCTTTTAGCCTTATTGGTTTATGATAAGTAGTGATTGTTA
>MU847588.1:0-47500 GCA_032690845.1 Eleusine coracana subsp. coracana
AAAAAAACTATAAATGATATCTGACCCTCGAGGGCCATGTGCTAGCCCACGGACACCTTAGACAGGCTAAATTACATCAGAAAAGAGGAGTCTCGACATGATTATTGCTATAGACTCTCGATAGGAGTGCTATAGCCCGAAAATGGCATAGATGGGTGAAAATTGGCTTGAAAATAACAAAAAAACACATAAATCTATCTGGCCCTCGAGGGCATGTGCTATAGGCCCACGGACACCTTAGACATGCTCAATTACATCAGAAAGAGGAGGAGTCTACGACATGAGTATTGCTATAATCTCTCGATAGAGTGCTATAGCCCATGAAAATGGCTTAGATGGGTGAAAATGGCTTAATGAAATGACAAAAAAACATATATAATCTATCTCCGAGGGCATGTGCTATAGCCCACGGACACCTTAGACAGCTCCAAATTACATCAAAAGAGAGGAGTCTACGACAGTATTGCTATAAGACTCTCGATAGGATGTGCTATAGCCCATGAAAAGGCTTAGATGGGTGAAAATGCTCTTGAAATAACAAAAAAACATATAAATCATATCTCGAGGGCATGTGCTATGCCCACGGACACCTTAGACAGCTCCAAATTACATCGAAAGAGAGAGTCTATGACATGAGTATGCTATAATCTCTCGATAGGATGTGCTATAGCCACGAAAATGGCTTAGATGGTTAAAAGCTCGATGAAAATAACAAAAAAAACATAAATCATATGGCCCTCAGGGCATGTGCTAGCTCACATACCTTAGACAGGATCAATATTATCAAATGAGAGGAGTCTATGACATATATTGTATATCTCTCGATAGGATGTGCTATAGCCCATGAAAATGGCCTATGGTTAAAAAAAAGGCTCGAATGAAAAGAAATACAAAAACATAAATGATATCTGACCCTCGAGGGCATGTGCTATGGCCCACAAACCTTAGATAGATCAAAATTATATCAAAAGGAGGAGTCTAGGACATGAATATTGTTGTAGACTCTCGATAGAGTGCTATAGCCCATGAAAATGGCTTATGGTGTGAAATGGCTCGAATGAAAATAACAAAAAAAATAATAAATATATCTGCCCTCGAGGGCATGTGCTATAGCCCACGGCACCTTAGACACTCAAATATTACATCGAAAGAGGAGGAGTCTCGGACATGATGATTATTGTATCTCTCGATAGGAGTGCTATAGCCCACGAAAATGGCTTAGATGGGTGAAAATTGGCTGAATGAAAATGACAAAAAAACATAAATCATATCTGCCCTCGAGGCATGTGTTATAGCCCACGGACACCTTAGACATGCTCAAATTACATCAGAAAGAGGAGGAGTCTATGACATGAGTATTGCTATAATCTCTCGATAGGATGTGCTATAGCCCACGAAAATGGCTTAGATGGTTAAAATTGGCTTAATGAATGAACAAAAAAAAAAAATAAAATCATATCTGACCCAAGGGCATGTGCTATAGCCCACGGACACCTTAGACAGCTCAAATTACATCAGAAAGAGAGGAGTCTATGACATGATATTGCTATAACTCTCGATAGGATGTGCTATAGCCCATGAAAATGGCTTAGATGGTGAAAATTGACTCGATGAAATAACAAAAACATATAAATCATATCTGCCCCGAGGGCATGTGCTATAGCCCACGGACACCTTAGACAGGCTCAAATTACATCAGAAAGAGGAGGAGTCTATGACATGATTATTGCTATAATCTCTCGATAGGATGTGCTATAGCCCAGAAAATGGCTAGATGGTTAAAAAAGGCTCGAATGAAAATAACAAAAAAAACAATAAATCATATCTGACCCTCAAGGGCATGTGCTATAGCTCACGAATACCTTAGACAGGATCAAATTATATCAAAATGAGAGGAGTCTGACATGAATATTGCTATAGTCTCTCGATAGGATGTGCTATAGCCCATGAAAATGGCTTATTGGGTGAAATGTCTCGAATAAAGATAATAGCAAAAATATAAATGATATCTGACCCTCGAGGGCATGTGCTATGGCCCACGGACACCTTAGATAGACTCAAAATTACATCAAAAGAGGAGTCTATGACATGATTATTGCTATAATCTCTCGATAGGATGTGCTATAGCCCACGAAAATGGCCTAGATGGTTAAAAAATTGCTCGAAAGATAAAAAAAATAGATATAATCATATCTCACCCTCAAGGGCATGTGTGCATAGCTCACTGAACACCTTAGACATGATCAAAATTACATCAAAATGATGCAGGAGTCTAGGACATGAACTATTTGTATATAGTCTCTCGATAGGATGTGCCATAGCCCAGGAAAAAATGCGTACTTGGGTGGAAACTGGGCTCAAATAAGATAATAGCAAAAATAGATAATGATATCTGACCCTAGAGGTCATGTGCTATAGCCCACGGACACTTAGACAACTCTAAAATTACATCAAAAAGAGGAGGAGTCTGGGACATGAATATTGCTATAGACTCGCGATAGGATGTGCTATAGCCCATGAAAATGGCTTAGATGGGTGAAATTGGCTCGATTGAAAATAAAACAAAAACACATAAATCATATCTAACCCTCGAGGGCATGTGCTATAGCCCACGAACACCTTAGACAGGCTCAATATTACATCAGAAAGAGAGAGGTCTACGACATGATTATTGCTATAAGCTCTCGATAGGATTGCTATAGCCCACGAAAATGGCCTAGATGGTTAAAAAAATGGCTTGAATGAAGATACAAAAAAAATATAGAATAAATCATATCTGACCCTAAAGGGCATGTGCTATAGCCCACGGACACCTTAGATAGACTCAAAGTACATCAAAAAGAGGAGGAGTCTAGGACATGATATTGCTATGACTCTCGATAGGATGTGCTATAGCCCATGAAAATGGCTTAGATGGGTGAAAATTGGCTTGAATGCCAATGACAAAAAAACACATAAATCATATCTGACCCTCGAGGGCATGTGTTTATAGCCCACGGACACCTTACACCTGCTCAAAATTGCATTAGAAAGAGGAGGAGTCTACGACATGAGTATTGCTATAATCTCTCGATAGGATGGCTATAGCCCATGAAAAATGGCTTAGATGGTTTAAAAAATGGATCGAATGAAGATAACAAAAAGATATAGATAAATCATATCTGACCCTCAAGGGCATGTGCTATAGCTCCACGAATACTTAGGACAGGATCAAATTATATCAAAATGATGAGGAGTCTAGGACATGAATATTGGTATAGTCTCTCGATAGGATGTGCTATAGCCCATGAAAATGGCTTACTTGGGTGGAAACTGTCTCGAATAAAGATAATAGCAAAAATAGATAAATGATATCTGACCCTCGAGGGCATGTGCTATGGCCCACGGACACCTTAGATAGACTCAAAATTACATCGAAAAGAGGAGTCTCGGACATGAATATTGTTGGTAGACTCTCGATAGCAAGTGCTATAGCCCATGAAAATGGCTTAGATGGGTGAAAATTGGCTCGATTGAAAACAACAAAAAAACATATAAATCATATCTGGCCCTCGAGGGCATGTGCTATAGCCCACGGACACCTTAGACAGGCTCAATATTACATCAGAAAGAGGAGGAGTCTATGACATGATTATTGCTATAATCTCTCGATAGGATGTGCTATAGCCCACGAAAATGGCCTAGATGGTTAAAAAAAAGGCTCGAATGAAGATAACAAAAAAAATATAGATAAATCATATCTAACCCTAAAGGGCATGTGCTATAGTCTACGGACACCTTAGACAGACTCAAAAGTACATCGAAAAGAGGAGGAGTCTAGGACATGAATATTGCTATAGACTCTCGATAGGATGTGCTATAGCCCATGAAAATGGCATAGATGGGTGAAAATTGGCTCGATTGAAAATAACAAAAAAACATATAAATCATATCTGGCCCTCGAGGGCATGTGCTATAGCCCACGGACACCTTAGACAGGCTCAATATTACATCAGAAGAGGAGGAGTCTATGACATGATTATTGCTAGAATCCTCTCAATAGGATGTGCTATAGCCCACGAAAATGGCCTAGATGGTTAAAAAAAGGCTCGAATGAAGATAACAAAAAAAATATAGATAAATCATATCTGACCCTAAAGGGCATGTGCTATAGTCCACGGACACCTTAGACAGACTCAAAAGTACATCGAAAAGAGGAGGAGTCTATGACATGAATATTGCTATAGACCCTCGATAGGATGTGCTATAGCCCATGAAAATGGCATAGATGGGTGAAAATTGGCTTGAATGCAAATGAAAAAAAACATAAATCATATCTGACCCTCGAGGGCATGTGTTATAGCCCACGCACACCTTAGACATGCTCAAAATTACATCAGAAAGAGGAGTCTACGACATGAGTATTGCTATAATATCTCGATAGGATGTGCTATAGCCCATGAAAATGGCTTAGATGGTTAAAAAATGGCTCTAATGAAGATAACAAAAAAAATATAGATAAATCATATCTGACCCAAAAGGGCATGTGCTATAGCCCACGGACACCTTAGACAGACTCCAAATTACATCGAAAAGAGGAGGAGTCTATGACATGAATATTGCTATAGACTCTCGATAGGATGTGCTATAGCCCATGAAAATGGCTTAGATGGGTGAAAATTGGCTCGATTGAAAATAACAAAAAAAACATATAAATCATATCTGGCCCTCGAGGGCATGTGCTATAGCCCACGGACACCTTAGACAGGCTCAATATTACATTAGAAAGAGGAGGAGTCTATGACATGATTATTGCTATAATCTCTCGATAGGATGTGCTATAGCCCACGAAAATGGCCTAGATGGTTAAAAAAAAGGCTCGAATGAAGATAACAAAAAAAATATAGATAAATCATATATAACCCTAAAGGGCATGTGCTATAGCCCACGGACACCTTAGACAGACTCAAAATTACATCGAAAAGAGGAGGAGTCTATGACATGAATATTGCTAAAGACTCTCGATAGGATGTGCTATAGCCCATGAAAATGGCTTAGATGGGTGAAAATTGGCTCGATTGAAAATAACAAAAAAAACACATAAATCATATCTAACCCTCGAGGGCATGTGCTATAGGCCACGAACACCTTAGACAGGCTCAATATTACATCGGAAAAGAGGAGGAGTCTACGACATGATATTGCTATAATCTCTCGATAGGATTTGCTATAGCCCACGAAATGGCCTAGATGGTTAAAAAATGGCTTGAATGAAGATAAAAAAATATAGATAAATCATATCTGACCATCAAGGGCATATGCTATAGCCCACAGACACCTTAGACAGACTCAAAAGTACATCAAAAAGAGGAGGAGTCTAGGACATGAATATTGCTACAGACTCTCGATAGGATGTACTATAGCCCACGGACACCTTAGACAGGCTCAATATACATCGGAATGAGTAGGAGTCTATGACATGAGTATTGCTATATTCTCTCGATAGGATGTGCTATAGCCCACGAAAATGGCCCTAGATGGTTAAAAAATTGCTCGAATGAAGATAACAAAAAATATAGATAAATCATGTCTAACCCTAAAGGGCATGTGCTATAGCCCACGGACACCTTAGACAGACTCAAAATTACATCAAAAAGAGGAGGAGTCTATGACATGAATATTGCTATAGACTCTCGATAGGATGTGCTATAGCCCATGAAAATGGCTTAGATGGGTGAAAATTGGCTCGATTGAAAATAACTAAAAAACACATAAATCATATCTAACCCTCGAGGGCATGTGCTATAGGCCACGAACACCTTAGACAGGCTCAATATTACATCGGAAAGAGGAGGAGTCTACGACATGATTATTGCTATAATCTCTCGATAGGATTTGCTATAGCCCACGAAAATGGCCTAGATGGTTAAAAAATGGCTTGAATGAAGATAAAAAAAATATAGATAAATGATATCTGACCCTTGAGGGCATGTGCTATAGCCCACGGACACCTTAGATAGACTCAAAAGTACATCAAAAAGAGGAGGAGTCTAGGACATGAATATTGCTATGGACTCTCGATAGGATGTGCTATAGCCCATGAAAATGGCTTAGATGGGTGAAAATTGGCTTGAATGCCAATGACAAAAAAAACACATAAATCATATCTGACCCTCGAGGGCATGTGTTATAGCCCACGGACACCTTACACATGCTCAAAATTGCATTAGAAAGAGGAGGAGTCTACGACATGAGTATTGCTATAATCTCTCGATAGGATGTGCTATAGCCCATGAAAATGGCTTAGATGGTTAAAAATGGATCGAATGAAGATAACAAAAGAATATAGATAAATCATATCTGACCCTCAAGGGCATGTGCTATAGCTCACGAATACCTTAGACAGGATCAAAATTATATCAAATGATGAGGAGTCTAGGACATGAATATTGGTATAGTCTCTCGATAGGATGTGCTATAGCCCATGAAAATGGCTTACTTGGGTGGAAACTGTCTCGAATAAAGATAATAGCAAAAATAGATAAATGATATCTGACCCTCGAGGGCATGTGCTATGGCCCACGGACACCTTAGATAGACTCAAAATTACATCGAAAAGAGGAGTCTCGGACATGAATATTGTTGTAGACTCTCGATAGCAAGTGCTATAGCCCATGAAAATGGCTTAGATGGGTGAAAATTGGCTCGATTGAAAACAACAAAAAAACATATAAATCATATCTGGCCCTCGAGGGCATGTGCTATAGCCCACGGACACCTTAGACAGGCTCAATATTACATCAGAAAGAGGAGGAGTCTATGACATGATTATTGCTATAATCTCTCGATAGGATGTGCTATAGCCCACGAAAATGGCCTAGATGGTTAAAAAAAAGGCTCGAATGAAGATAACAAAAAAAATATAGATAAATCATATCTAACCCTAAAGGGCATGTGCTATAGTCTACGGACACCTTAGACAGACTCAAAAGTACATCGAAAAGAGGAGGAGTCTAGGACATGAATATTGCTATAGACTCTCGATAGGATGTGCTATAGCCCATGAAAATGGCATAGATGGGTGAAAATTGGCTCGATTGAAAATAACAAAAAAACATATAAATCATATCTGGCCCTCGAGGGCATGTGCTATAGCCCACGGACACCTTAGACAGGCTCAATATTACATCAGAAAGAGGAGGAGTCTATGACATGATTATTGCTATAATCTCTCAATAGGATGTGCTATAGCCCACGAAAATGGCCTAGATGGTTAAAAAAAGGCTCGAATGAAGATAACAAAAAAAATATAGATAAATCATATCTGACCCTAAAGGGCATGTGCTATAGTCCACGGACACCTTAGACAGACTCAAAAGTACATCGAAAAGAGGAGGAGTCTATGACATGAATATTGCTATAGACTCTCGATAGGATGTGCTATAGCCCATGAAAATGGCATAGATGGGTGAAAATTGGCTTGAATGCAAATGAAAAAAAAAACATAAATCATATCTGACCCTCGAGGGCATGTGTTATAGCCCACGCACACCTTAGACATGCTCAAAATTACATCAGAAAGAGGAGTCTACGACATGAGTATTGCTATAATATCTCGATAGGATGTGCTATAGCCCATGAAAATGGCTTAGATGGTTAAAAAATGGCTCTAATGAAGATAACAAAAAAATATAGATAAATCATATCTGACCCAAAAGGGCATGTGCTATAGCCCACGGACACCTTAGACAGACTCCAAATTACATCGAAAAGAGGAGGAGTCTATGACATGAATATTGCTATAGACTCTCGATAGGATGTGCTATAGCCCATGAAAATGGCTTAGATGGGTGAAAATTGGCTCGATTGAAAATAACAAAAAAAACATATAAATCATATCTGGCCCTCGAGGGCATGTGCTATAGCCCACGGACACCTTAGACAGGCTCAATATTACATTAGAAAGAGGAGGAGTCTATGACATGATTATTGCTATAATCTCTCGATAGGATGTGCTATAGCCCACGAAAATGGCCTAGATGGTTAAAAAAAAGGCTCGAATGAAGATAACAAAAAAAATATAGATAAATCATATATAACCCTAAAGGGCATGTGCTATAGCCCACGGACACCTTAGACAGACTCAAAATTACATCGAAAAGAGGAGGAGTCTATGACATGAATATTGCTAAAGACTCTCGATAGGATGTGCTATAGCCCATGAAAATGGCTTAGATGGGTGAAAATTGGCTCGATTGAAAATAACAAAAAAACACATAAATCATATCTAACCCTCGAGGGCATGTGCTATAGGCCACGAACACCTTAGACAGGCTCAATATTACATCGGAAAGAGGAGGAGTCTACGACATGATTATTGCTATAATCTCTCGATAGGATTTGCTATAGCCCACGAAAATGGCCTAGATGGTTAAAAAATGGCTTGAATGAAGATAAAAAAAATATAGATAAATCATATCTGACCATCAAGGGCATATGCTATAGCCCACAGACACCTTAGACAGACTCAAAAGTACATCAAAAAGAGGAGGAGTCTAGGACATGAATATTGCTACAGACTCTCGATAGGATGTACTATAGCCCACGGACACCTTAGACAGGCTCAAATATACATCGGAATGAGTAGGAGTCTATGACATGAGTATTGCTATATTCTCTCGATAGGATGTGCTATAGCCCACGAAAATGGCCTAGATGGTTAAAAAATTGCTCGAATGAAGATAACAAAAAAATATAGATAAATCATGTCTAACCCTAAAGGGCATGTGCTATAGCCCACGGACACCTTAGACAGACTCAAAATTACATCAAAAAGAGGAGGAGTCTATGACATGAATATTGCTATAGACTCTCGATAGGATGTGCTATAGCCCATGAAAATGGCTTAGATGGGTGAAAATTGGCTCGATTAAAAATAACTAAAAAAACACATAAATCATATCTAACCCTCGAGGGCATGTGCTATAGGCCACGAACACCTTAGACAGGCTCAATATTACATCGGAAAGAGGAGGAGTCTACGACATGATTATTGCTATAATCTCTCGATAGGATTTGCTATAGCCCACGAAAATGGCCTAGATGGTTAAAAAATGGCTTGAATGAAAATAAAAAAAATATAGATAAATCATATCTGACCATCAAGGGCATGTGCTATTGCCCACAGACACCTTAGACAGACTCAAAAGTACATCGAAAAGAGGAGGAGTCTAGGACATGAATATTGCTACAGACTCTCGATAGGATGTACTATAGCCCACGGACACCTTAGACAGGCTCAAATTTACATCGGAAAGAGTAGGAGTCTATGACATGAGTATTGCTATATTCTCTCGATAGGATGTGCTATAGCCCACGAAAATGGCCTAGATGGTTAAAAAATTGCTCGAATGAAGATAACAAAAAAATATACATAAATCATATCTAACCCTCAAGGGCATGTGCTATAGCTCACGAACACCTTAGACATGATCAAAATTACATCAAAATGATGAGGAGTCTAGGACATGAATATTGGTATAGTCTCTCGATAGGATGTGCTATAGCCCATGAAAATGGCTTACTTGGGTGGAAACTGGCTCGAATAAAGATAATAGCAAAAATAGATAAATGATATCTGACCCTTGAGGGCATGTGCTATAGCCCACGGACACCTTAGACAGACTCAAAATTACATCAAAAAGAGGAGGAGTCTAGGACATGAATATTGCTATAGACTCTCGATAGGATGTGCTATAGCCCATGAAAATGGATTAGATGGGTGAAAATTGGCTCGATTGAAAATAACAAAAAACACATAAATCATATCTAACCCTCGAGGGCATGTGCTATAGCCCACGAACACCTTAGATAGGCTCAATATTAAATCTGAAAGAGGAGGAGTCTACGACATGATTATTGCTATAATCTCTCGATAGGATTTGCTATAGCCCACGAAAATGGCCTAGATGGTTAAAAAACGGCTTGAATGAAGATAACAAAAAAAATATAGATAAATCATATCTGACCCTAAAGGGCATGTGCTATAGCCCACGGACACCTTAGATAGACTCAAAAGTACATCAAAAAGAGGAGGAGTCTAGGACATGAATATTGCTATAGACTCTCGATAGGATGTGCTATAGCCCATGAAAATGGCTTAGATGGGTGAAAATTGGCTTGAATGCAAATGACAAAAAAAAACACATAAATCATATCTGACCCTCGAGGGCATGTGTTATAGCCCACGGACACTTTAGACATGCTCAAAATTGCATCAGAAAGAGGAGGAGTCTACGACATGAGTATTGCTATAATCTCTCGATAGGATGTGCTATAGGCCATGAAAATGGCTTAGATGGTTAAAAAATAGATCGAATGAAGATAACAAAAAAATATAGATAAATCATATCTGACCCTCAAGGGCATGTGCTATAGCTCACGAATTCCTTAGACAAGATCAAAATTATATCAAAATAATGAGGAGTCTAGGACATGAATATTGGTATATTCTCTCGATAGGATGTGCTATAGCCCATGAAAATGGCTTACTTGGGTGGAAACTGTCTCGAATAAAGATAATAGCAAAAATAGATAAATGATATCTGACCCTTGAGGGCATGTGCTATAGCCCACGGACACCTTAGACAGACACAAAATTACATCAAAAAGAGGAGGAGTCTGGGACATGAATATTGCTATAGACTCTCGATAGGATGTGCTATAGCCCATGAAAATGGCTTAGATGGGTGAAAATTGGCTCGATTGAAAATAACAAAAAAACACATAAATCATATCTAACCCTCGAGGGCATGTGCTATAGCCCACGAACACCTTAGACAGGCTCAATATTACATCAGAAAGAGGAGGAGTCTACGACATGATTATTGCTATAATCTCTCGATAGGATTTGCTATAGCCCACGAAAATGGCCTAGATGGTTAAAAAATAGCTTGAATGAAGATAACAAAAAAAATATAGATAAATCATATCTGACCCTAAAGGGCATGTGCTATAGTCTACGGACACCTTAGACAGACTCAAAATTACATCGAAAAGAGGAGGAGTCTAGGACATGAATATTGCTATAGACTCTCGATAGGATGTGCTATAGCCCATGAAAATGGCTTAGATGGGTGAAAATTGGCTCGATTGAAAATAACAAAAGAAACACATAAATCATATCTAACCCTCGAGGGCATGTGCTATAGGCCACGAACACTTTAGACATGCTCAAAATTGCATCAGAAAGAGGAGGAGTCTACGACATGAGTATTGCTATAATCTCTCGGTAGGATGTGCTATAGCCCATGAAAATGGCTTAGATGGTTGAAAAATGGATCGAATGAAGATAACAAAAAAATATAGATAAATCATATCTGACCCTCAAGGGCATGTGCTATAGCCCACGAACACCTTAGACAGGCTCAATATTACATCAGAAAGAAGAGGAGTCTACGACATGATTATTGCTATAATCTCTCGATAGGATTTGCTATAGCCCACGAAAATGGCCTAGATGGTTAAAAAATGGCTTGAATGAAGATAACAAAAAAAATATAGATAAATCATATCTGACCCTAAAGGGCATGTGCTATAGCCCACGGACACCTTAGATAGACTCAAAAGTACATCAAAAAGAGGAGCAGTCTAGGACATGAATATTGCTATAGACTCTCGATAGGATGTGCTATAGCCCATGAAAATGGCTTAGATGGGTGAAAATTGGCTTGAATGCAAATGACAAAAAAAACACATAAATCATATCTGACCCTCGAGGACATGTGTTATAGCCCACGGACACTTTAGACATGCTCAAAATTGCATCAGAAAGAGGAGGAGTCTACGACATGAGTATTGCTATAATCTCTCGGTAGGATGTGCTATAGCCCATGAAAATGGCTTAGATGGTTAAAAATGGATCGAATGAAGATAACAAAAAAATATAGATAAATCATATCTGACCCTCAAGGGCATGTGCTATAGCTCACGAATTCCTTAGACAGGATCAAAATTATATCAAAATAATGAGGAGTCTAGGACATGAATATTGGTATAGTCTCTCGATAGGATGTGCTATAGCCCATGAAAATGGCTTACTTGGGTGGAAACTGGCTCGAATAAAGATAATAGCAAAAATAGATAAATGATATCTGACCCTTGAGGGCATGTGCTATAGCCCACGGACCCCTTAGACAGACCCAAAATTACATCAAAAAGAGGAGGAGTCTGGGACATGAATATTGCTATAGACTCTCGATAGGATGTGCTATAGCCCATGAAAATGGCTTAGATGGGTGAAAATTGGCTCGATTGAAAATAACAAAAAAACACATAAATCATATCTAACCCTCGAGGGCATGTGCTATAGCCTACGAACACGTTAGACAGGCTCAATATTACATCAGAAAGAGGAGGAGTCTACGACATGATTATTGCTATAATCTCTCGATAGGATTTGCTATAGCCCACGAAAATGGCCTAGATGGTTAAAAAATAGCTTGAATGAAGATAACAAAAAAAATATAGATAAATCATATCTGACCCTAAAGGGCATGTGCTATAGCCCACGGACACCTTAGATAGACTCAAAAGTGCATCAAAAAGAGGAGGAGTCTAGGACATGAATATTGCTATAGACTCTCGATAGGATGTGCTATAGCCCATGAAAATGGCTTAGATGGGTGAAAATTGGCTGGAATGCAAATGACAAAAAAAACACATAAATCATATCTGACCCTCGAGGGCATGTGTTATAGCCCACGGACACTTTAGACATGCTCAAAATTGCATCAGAAAGAGGAGGAGTCTACGACATGAGTATTGCTATAATCTCTCGATAGGATGTGCTATAGCCCATGAAAATGGCTTAGATGGTTAAAAAATGGATCGAATGAAGATAACAAAAAAATATAGATAAATCATATCTGACCCTCAAGGGCATGTGCTATAGCTCACGAATTCCTTAGACAGGATCAAAATTATATCAAAATAATGAGGAGTCTAGGACATGAATATTGGTATAGTCTCTTGATAGGATGTGCTATAGCCCATGAAAATGGCTTACTTGGGTGGAAACTGTCTCGAATAAAGATAATAGAAAAAATAGATAAATGATATCTGACCCTCGAGGGCATGTGCTATGGCCCACGGACACCTTAGATAGACTCAAAATTACATCGAAAAGAGGAGGAGTCTCGGACATGAATATTGTTGTAGACTCTCGATAGCAAGTGCTATAGCCCATGAAAATGGCTTAGATGGGTGAAAATTGGCTCGATTGAAAATAACAAAAAAACATATAAATCATATCTGGCCCTCGAGGGCATGTGCTATAGCCCACGGACACCTTAGACAGGCTCAATATTACATCAGAAAGAGGAGGAGTCTATGACATGATTATTGCTATAATCTCTCGATAGGATGTGCTATAGCCCACGAAAATGGCCTAGATGGTTAAAAAAAAGGCTCGAATGAAGATAACAAAAAAAAATATAGATAAATCATATCTAACCCTAAAGGGCATGTGCTATAGTCCACGGACACCTTAGACAGACTCAAAAGTACATCGAAAAGAGGAGGAGTCTAGGACATGAATATTGCTATAGACTCTCGATAGGATGTGCTATAGCCCATGAAAATGGCATAGATGGGTGAAAATTGGCTTGAATGCAAATGACAAAAAAACACATAAATCATATCTGACCCTCGAGGGCATGTGTTATAGCCCACGGACACCTTAGACAGACTCAAAATTACATCGAAAAGAGGAGGAGTCTATGACATGAATATTGCTATAGACTCTCGATAAGATGTGCTATAGCCCATGAAAATAGCTTAGATGGGTGAAAATTGGCTCGAATGAAAATAAAAAAAACACATAAATCATATCTGACCCTCGAGGGCATGTGCAATAGCCCACGGACACCTTAGACAGGCTCAAATTTACATCGGAAAGAGTAGGAGTCTATGACATGAGTATTGCTATAATCTCTCGATAGGATGTGCTATAGCCCACAAAAATGGCCTTGATGGTTAAAAAAAAGGCTCGAATGAAGATAACAAAAAAAATATAGATAAATCATATCTAACCCTAAAGGGCATGTGCTATAGTCCACGGACACCTTAGACAGACTCAAAAGTAGATCGAAAAGAGGAGGAATCTAGGACATGAATATTGCTACAGACTCTCGATAGGATGTACTATAGCCCACGGACACCTTAGACAGGCTCAAATTTACATCAGAAAGAGTAGGAGTCTATGACATGAGTGTTGCTATATTCTCTCGATAGGATGTGCTATAGCCCACGAAAATGGCCTAGATGGTTAAAAAATTGCTCGAATGAAGATAACAAAAAATATAGATAAATCATATCTGACCCTCAAGGGCATGTGCTATAGCTCACGAACACCTTAGACATGATCAAAATTACATCAAAATGATGAGGAGTCTAGGACATGAATATTGGTATAGTCTCTCGATAGGATGTGCTATAGCCTATAAAATGGCACATCCTATCGAGAGAGTGTAGCAATTTTCATGGGCTATAGCACATCCTATCGAGAGAGTGTAGCAATTTTGAGCCTGCCTAAGGTGTCCGTGGGCTATAGCACATGCCCTCGAGGGTCAGATATCATTTATGTGTTTTTTTATTATTTTCATTGGAGCCAATTTCCACCCAATTAAGCCATTTTCAAAGGCTATAGCATATCCTATCGAGAGTCTATAGCAATATTCATATCCTAGACTCGTCCTATTTTCAATGTAATTTTGAGTCTATCTAAGGTCTCCATGGGCTATAGCACATGCCCTCGAGGGTCAGATATCATTTATGTATTTTTGTTGCTATCATCATTCAAGCCAGTTTCCACCCAACTAAGCTATTTTCATGGGCTATAGCACATCCTATTGTGAGAATATAGCAATATTCATGTCCTAGACTTCTTCTCTTTTTGAAAAAATTTTGAGCCTGTCTAAGGTGTCCGTGGGTCATAACACATACCCTTGACTATCAGATATGATTTACCTATATTTTTGTTATCTTCATTTGAGCCATTTTTTTAACCATCTAAGCCATTTTCGTGGGTTATAGCATAACCTATCGAGGGCATGTGCTATATTCATATCGTAGACTCCTCCTCTTTTCAATGTAATTTTGAGCCTGTCTATGGAGTCCGTGGGCTATAGCACATGCCCTTGAGGGTCAGATATGATTTAACTATATTTTTTTGTTATCTTCATTTGAGCCATTATTTTAACCATCTAACCCATTTTCATGGGCAATAGTACATCCCATCGAGAGACTATAGCAATATTCATGTCGTAGACTCCTCCTTTGTCTGATGTAATTTTGAGCCTGTCTAAGGTGTTCGTGGGCTATAGCACAAGCCCACGAGTGTCAGATAACATATCTTATCAAGAGACTATTGCAATATTCATGTCCTAGACTTGTCTTCTTGCCGATGTAATTTTGAGCATGTCTACGGAGTCCGTATGCTATAGCACATGCCCTGGAGGGTCAGATATGATTTAACTATATTTTTTTGTCATCTTCATTTGAGCCATTTTTTTAACCATCTAAGCCATTTTTGTGGGCTATAGCACATTCCATTGAGAGACTATAGCAATATTCATGTCGTAGACTCCTCCTCTGTCTGATGTAATTTTGAGCTTGTCTAAGGTGTTCGTGGGCTATAGCACAAGCCCACGAGGGTTAGATAGGACATATTATCAAGAGACTATTGCAATATTCATGTCCTTGACTTGTCTTCTTACCGATGTAATTTTGAGCATGTTTATTATGTGTGTGGGTTATAGCACATGCCCTCGAGGGTCAGATATCATTTATGTAATTTTGAGTCTGTCTAAGGCATCCGTGGGCTATAGCACATGCCTTTGAGGGTCAAATATCATTTATGTTTCTTTTTTGTTCTCATCATTTGAGCCAATTTTCACCCACCTAAGCCATTTTCATGGGCTATACCACATCCTATTGAGAGTCTATAGCAGTATTCATGTCCGTGGGCTATAGCACATGCCCTTGAGGGTCATATATGATTTATGTGTTTTCTTTTGTTATTTTCATTCGGGCTAATTTTCACACATCTAAGCCATTTTCATGGGCTATAGCACATCCTATCAAGAGACTATAGCAATATTCATGTCCTAGACTCGTCCTATTTTCGATGTAATTTTTAGCCTGTCTAAGGTGTTCGTGGGCGCACATGCCCTTGAGGGTCAGATATGATTTAACTATATTTATTTGTTATCTTCATTCGACCCATTTTTTAACCATCTAACCCATTTTCGTGGGCTATAGCACATCCTATCGAGAGACTATAGCAATATTCATGTCGTTCACTCCTCGTCTTTCCGATGTAATTTTGAGCCTGTCTATGGTGTCTGTGGGATATAGCACATGCACTTGAGGGTCAGATATGATTTAACTATATTGTTTTGTTATCTTCATTTGAGCCATTTTTTTATCCATCTAAGCCATTTTCATGGGCAGCACATCCTATCGAGATAGTGTAGCAACATTCATGTCGTAGACGACTCCTCTTTCTGATGTAATTTTGAGCCTATCTAAGGTGTTCGTGGGCTATAGTACATGCCCTCGAGGGTCAGATATCATTTATGTGTTTTCTTATTATTTTCATTGGAGCCAATTTCCACCCAAGTAAGCCAGTTTCATAGGCTATAGCGCATCCTATCGAGAGTCTATATCAATATTCATATCCTAGACTCGTCCTCTTTTAAGTGTAATTTTAAGTCTGTCTAAGGTGTCCGTGGGCTATAGCACATGCCCTCGAGGGTCAGATATCATTTATCTATTTTTGTTGCTATCATCATTCAAGCCAGTTTCCACCCAACTAAGCTATTTTCATGGGCTATAGCACATCCTATCGAGAGACTATAGCAATTTTCATGTCCTAGACTTCTCCTCTTTTTGATGTAATTTTGAGCCTGACTAAGGTGTACATGGGCTATAGCACATGCCCTTGAATGTCAGATATGATTTAGCTATATTTTTTGTTATCTTCATTCGAGCCATTTTTAAACATCTAAGACATTTTCTTGGGCTATAGCACAACCTATTGAGGGCATGTGCTATATTCATGTCGTAGACTCCTCCTCTTTTCGATGTAATTTTGAGCCTATCTAAGGAGTCCGTGGGCTATAGCACATGCCCTTAAGGGTCAGATATGATTTAACTATATTTTTTGTTATCTTCATTTGAGCCATTTTTTTAACCATTAATCCATTTTTGTGGGCTATAGCACATCCCATTCGAGCCAATTTTCACCCATCTAAGCCATTTTCATGGGCTATAGATCCTATCGAAAATCTATAGCAATATTCACGTCCTACACTCCTCCTCTTTTCGATGTAATTTTGAGTCTATCTAAGGTGTCCGTGGGCTATAGCATAGGCCCTCGAGGGTCAGATATCATTTATGTGTTTTTTTTGTTATTTTCATTCGAGCCAATTTTCACCCATCTAAGCCATTTTCATGGGCTATAGCATATCCTATCGAGAGTCTATAGCAATATGCATGTCCTAGACTCCTCCTCTTTTTGATGTAATTTTGAACCTATCGAAGGTGTTCGTAGGCTATAGGACATGCCCTCGAGGGTCAGATATGATTTATGTGTTTTTTTTTGTTATTTTCATTCGAGCCAATTTTTACCCATCTAAGCCATTTTCATGGGCTATAGATCCTATCAAAAGTCTATAGCAATATTCATGTCCTACACTCATCATCTTTTCGATGTAATTTTGAGTCTGTCTAAGGTGTCCGTGGGCTATAGCATAGGCCCTCGAGGGTTAGATATCATTTATCTATTTTTTCTATTATCTTCATTCGAGCAAGTTTCCACCCAAGTAAGCCATTTTCATGGGCTATAGCACATCCTATCGAGAGACTACACCAATATTCTTGTCCTAGACTCCTCCTCTTTCTGATGTAATTTTGAGCCTGTCTAAGGTGTTCGTGGGCTATAGCACAAGCCCACGATGGTTAGATAGCACATCTTATCAAGAGTTTCTTGCAATATTCATGTCCTATACTTGTCTTCTTGCCGATGTAATTTTGAGCATGTTTAAAGTGTTTATGGGTTATAGCACATGCCCTCGAGGGTCAGATATTATTTATGTAATTTTGAGTCTATCTAAGGTGTCCGTGGGCTATAGCACATGCCTTTGAGGGTCAAATATCATTTATGTGTTTCTTTTTGGTTCTCATCATTCGAGCCAATTTTCACCCACCTAAGCCATTTTCGTGGGCTATACCACATCCTATCGAGAGTCTATAGCAATATTCATGTCCTAGACTCGTCCTCATTTTGATGTAATTTTGAGTCTGTCTAAGGTTTTCGTGGGCTATAGCACATGCCCTCGAGGGTCAGATATCATTTATCTATTTTTGTTGTTATCTTCATTCGAGCTAGTAGCCACCCAACTAAACCATTTTCATGGGCTATAGCACATCCTATCAAGAGACTATAGCCATATTGATGTCCTAGACTCCTCCTCTTTTCGATGTAATTTTGAGCCTGTCTAAGGTGTCCGTGGGCTATAGCACATGCCCTCGAGGGTCAGATATGATTTATGTATTTTCTTTTGTTATTTTCATTCGGGCCAATTGTCACACATCTAAGCCATTTTCATGGGCTATAGCACATCCTATCGAGAGACAATAGCAATACTCAGGTCGTAGACTCATCCTATTTTTGATGTAATTTTGCGCCTGTCTAAGGTGTTCGTGGGCTGTAGCACATGCCCTTGAGGGTCAGATATGATTTAACTATATTTCTTTGTTATCTTCATTTGACCCATTTCTTTAACCATATAAGCCATTTTCGTGGGCTATAGCACAGCCTATCGAGAGACTATAGCAATATTTATGTCGTAGACTCCTCCTCTTTTCGATGTAATTTTGAGCCTGTCTAAGGAGTCCGTGGGCTAGAGCACATGCCCTTAAGGGTCAGATATGATTTAACTATATTTTTTTGTTATCTTCATTTGAGCCATTTTTTTAACCATCTAAGCCATTTTTGTGGGCTATAGCACATCCCATCGAGAGACAATAGCAATACTCAGGTCGTAGACTCCTCCTCTTTCTGATGTAATTTTGAGCCTGTCTAAGGTGTTCGTGGGCTATAGCACAAGCCCATGATGGTTAGATAGCACATCTTATCAAGAGACTATTGCAATATTCATGTCCTATACTTGTTTTCTTGCCGATGTAATTTTGAGCATGTTTAATGTGTCTATGGGTTATAGCACATGCCCTCGAGGGTCAGATATCATTTATGTAATTTTGAGTCTGTCTAAGGTGTTCGTGGGCTATAGCACCTGCCTTTGAGGGTCAAATATCATTTATGTGTTTCTTTTTGGTTCTCATCATTCGAGCCAATTTTCACCCACCTAAGCCATTTTCGTGGGCTATACCACATCCTATCGAGAGTCTATGGCAATGTTCATGTCCTAGACTCGTCCTCTTTTCGATGTATTTTTGAGTCTGTCTAAGGTGTCCGTGGGCTATAGCACATACCCTCGAGGGTCGGATATCATTTATCTATTTTTGTTGTTATCTTCATTCGAGGTAGTAGCCACCCAACTAAACTAGTTTCATGGGCTATGGGCTATAGCACATGCCTTCGAGGGTCAGATATCATTTGTCTATTTTTGTTGCTATCATCATTCAAGCCAGTTTCCACCCAACTAAGCCATTTTCATGGGCTATAGCACATCCTATCGAGAGACTATAGCAATATTCATGTCCTAGACTCCTCTTTTTGATGTAATTTTGAGCATGTCTAAGGTGTCCGTGGGCTATAGCACATGCACTTGAGGGTCAGATATAATTTAGCTATATTTTTTATTATCTTCATTCGAGCCATTTTTTAACCATCTAAGCCATTTTCGTGGGCTATAGCACAATATCGAGGGCATGTGCTATATTCATGTCGTAGACTCCTCCTCTTTTCCATGTAATTTTGAGCCTTTTTAAGGAGTTCGTGGGCTATACCACATGCCCTTGAGGGTTAGATATGATTTAACTATATTTTTTTGTTATCTTCATTTGAGCTATTTTTTTAACCATCTAAGCCATTTTCGTGGGCTATAGCACATCCCATCGAGAGACTATAGCAATATTTATGTCGTAGACTCCTCCTCTTTCTGATGTAATTTTGAGCCTATCTAAGGTCTTCGTGGGCTATAGCATAAGCCCATGAGGATCAGATAGCACATCCTATCGAGAGACTATAGCAATATTCATGTCCTAGACTCGTCCTATTTTTGATGTAATTTTGTGCCTGTCTAAGGTGTTCGTGGGCTGTAGCAAATGCCCTTGAGGGAGAGATATGATTTAAATATATTTCTTTGTTATCTTCATTCGACCCATTTTTTTAACCATCTAAGCCATTTTCGTGGGCTATAGCACATCCTATCGAGAGACTATAGCAATATTCATGTCGAAAACTCCTCCTCTTTTCGATGTAATTTTGAGATTGTCTAAGGTGTCCGTGGGCTATAGCACATGCCCTTGAGGGTCAGATATGATTTAACTATTGTTATCTTCATTTGAGCCATTTTTTAACCATCTAAGCCATTTTCGTGGGCTATAGCACATCCCATTGAGAGACTATAGCAATATTTATGTCATAGATTCCTCCTCTTTCTGATGTAATTTTGAGCCTATCTAAGGTCTTCGTGGGCTATAGCACAAGCCCACGAGGGTCAGATAGCACATCCTATCGAGAGACTATAGCAATATTCATGTCCTAGACGCGTCCTATTTTTGATGTAATTTTGAGTCTGTCTAAGGTGTTCGTGGGCTGTAGCACATGCCCTTGAGTGTGAGAGATGATTTAACTATATTTCTTTGTTATCTTCATTTGTCCCATTTATTTAACCGTCTAAGCCAATTTGGTGGGCTATCGCACATCCTATCGAGAGACTATAGCAATATTCATGTCGAAGGCTCCTCCTCTTTCCGATGTAATTTTGAGCCTGTCTAAGGTGTCCGTTGGCTATTGCACATGCCCTTGAGGGTCAGATATGATTTAACTATACTTTTTTGTTATCTTCATTTGAGCCATTTTTTTAACCATCTAAGCCATTTTCATGGGCTATAGCACATCCTATCGAGAGAGTGTTACAATATTCACGTCATAGACTCCTCCTCTTTCCGATGTAATTTTGAGCCTATCTAAGGTGTCCGTGGGATATAGCACATGCCCTTGAGATTCACATATCATTTATGTCTTTTTTTATTATTTTCATTGGAGCCAATTTCCATCCATCTAAGCCATTTTCATAGGCTATAGCACATCCTATCGAGAGTCTATAGCAATATTCATGTCCTAGACTCGTCTCTTTTTAATGTAATTTTGAGTCTGTCTAAGGTGTCCGTGGGCTATAGCACTTGCCCTTGAGGGTCAGATATGATTTAGATGTCTAAGCCAGTTTCATGGGCTATAGCACATCCTATCAAGAGAGTGTAGCAATATTCATGTCATAGACTCCTCCTCTTTCTGATGTAATTTTGAGTCTGTCTAAGGTGTCCGTGGGCTATAGCACATGCCTTCGAGGGTCAGATATCATTTGACTATTTTTGTTGCTATCATCATTCAAGCCAGTTTCCACCCAACTAAGCCATTTTCATGGGCTATAGCACATCCTATCGAGAGACTATAGCAATATTCATGTCCTAGACTCCTCTTTTTGATGTAATTTTGAGCATGTCTAAGGTGTCCGTGGGCTATAGCACATGCACTTGAGGGTCAGATATAATTTAGCTATATTTTTTATTATCTTCATTCGAGCCATTTTTTAACCATCTAAGCCATTTTCGTGGGCTATAGCACAATATCGAGGGCATGTGCTATATTCATGTCGTAGACTCCTCCTCTTTTCCATGTAATTTTGAGCCTGTCTAAGGAGTTCGTGGGCTATACCACATGCCCTTGAGGGTTAGATATGATTTAACTATATTTTTTGTTATCTTTATTTGAGCTATTTTTTTAACCATCTAAGCCATTTTCGTGGGCTATAGCACATCCCATCGAGAGACTATAGCAATATTTATGTCGTAGACTCCTCCTCTTTCTGATGTAATTTTGAGCCTATCTAAGGTCTTCGTGGGCTATAGCATAAGCCCATGAGGATCAGATAGCACATCCTATCGAGAGACTATAGCAATATTCATGTCGTAGACTCCTCCTCTTTCTGATGTAATTTTGAGCCTATCTAAGGTCTTCGTGGGCTATAGCATAAGCCCATGAGGATCAGATAGCACATCCTATCGAGAGACTATAGCAACATTCATGTCCTAGACTCGTCCTATTTGTGATGTAATTTTGGGCCTGTCTAAGGTGTTCGTGTGCTGTAGCACATGCCCTTGAGGGTGAGATATGATTTATCTATATTTCTTTGTTATCTTCATTCGACCCATTTTTTTAACCGTCTAAGCCATTTTCGTGGGCTATAGCACATCCTATCGAGAGACTATAGCAATATTCATGTCGAAAACTCCTCCTCTTTTTGATGTAATTTTGAGGCTCTCTAAGGTGTCTGTGGGCTATAGCACATGCCCTGGAGGGTCAGATATGATTTAACTATATTTTTTTGTTATCTTCATTTGAGCCATTTTTTTAACCATCTAAGCCATTTTCATGGGCTATAGCATATCCTATCGAGAGAGTGTAGCAATATTCATGTCGTAGACTCCTCTTTCTGATGTAATTTTGAGCCTGTTTAAGGTGTCCGTGGGCTATAGCACATGCCCTCGAGGTTCACATATCATTTATGTGTTTTTTTATTTTTTTCATTGGAGCCAGTTTCCACCCAACTAAGCCATTTTCATGGGCTATAGCACATCCTATCGAGAGACTATAGCAATATTCATGTCCTAGACTCCTCTTTTTGATGTAATTTTGAGCATGTCTAAGGTGTCCGTGGGCTATAGCACATGCACTTGAGGGTCAGATATAATTTAGCTATATTTTTTATTATCTTCATTCGAGCCATTTTTTAACCATCTAAGCCATTTTCGTGGGCTATAGCACAATATCGAGGGCATGTGCTATATTCATGTCGTAGACTCCTCCTCTTTTCCATGTAATTTTGAGCCTGTCTAAGGAGTTCGTGGGCTATACCACATGCCCTTGAGGGTTAGATATGATTTCACTATATTTTTTGTTATCTTCATTCAAGCTATTTTTTTAACCATCTAAGCCATTTTCATGGGCTATAGTACAACCTATCAAGGGCATGTGATATATTCATGTCGTAGACTCCTCCTCTTTCTGATGTAATTTTGAGCCTGTCTAAGGAGTCCGTGGGCTATAGCACATGCACTTGAGGGTAAGATATGATTTAACTATATTTTTTTGTTATCTTCATTTGAGCCATTTTTGTAACCATCTAAGCCATTTTCATGGGCTATAGCACATCCTATCGAGAGAGTGTAGCAATATTCTTGTCATAGACTCCTCCTCTTTCCGATGTAATTTTGAGCCTGTCTAAGGTGTCCGTGGGCTATAGCACATGCCCTCGAGGTTCACATATCATTTATGTGTTTTTTTATTTTTTTCATTGGAGCCAGTTTCCACCCAACTAAGCCATTTTCATGGGCTATAGCACATCCTATCGAGAGACTATAGCAATATTCATGTCGAAAACTCCTCCTCTTTTTGATGTAATTTTGAGGCTCTCTAAGGTGTCCGTGGGCTATAGCACATGCCCTGGAGGGTCAGATATGATTTAACTATATTTTTTTGTTATCTTCATTTGAGCCATTTTTTTAACCATCTAAGCCATTTTCATGGGCTATAGCATATCCTATCGAGAGAGTGTAGCAATATTCATGTCGTAGACTCCTCTTTCTGATGTAATTTTGAGCCTGTTTAAGGTGTCCGTGGGCTATATCACATGCTCTCGAGGCAGATATCATTTATGTGTTTCTTTCATTATTTTTATTGGAGCCAATTTCCACCCAACTAAGCCATTTTCATAGGCTATAGCACATCCTACAGAGAGTCCATAGCAATATTCATGTCCTAGACTTGTTCTCTTTTCCACGTAATTTTCAGTCTATCTAAGGTGTCCGTGGGCTATAGCACATACGCTCGAGGGTCAGATATCATTTATCTATTTTTTTTGCTATCATTATTCAAGCCAGTTTCCACCCAACTAAGCCATTTTCATAGGCTATAGCACATCCTATCGAGAGACTATTGCAATATTCGTGTCCTGGATTCCTCCTCTTTTTGATGTAATTTTGAGCCTATCTAAGGTGTCCGTGGGCTATAGCACATGCCCTTGAGGGTCAGATATGATTTCACTATATTTTTGTTATCTTCATTCAAGCCATTTTTTAACCATCTAAGCCATTTTCTTGAGCTATAGCATAACCTATCAAGGGCATGTGCTATATTCATGTCGTAGACTCCTCCTCTTTCCGATGTAATTTTGAGCCTATCTAAGGAGTCCGTGGGCTATAGCACATGCACTTGAGGGTCAGATATGATTTAACTATATTTTTTTGTTATCTTCATTTGAGGCATTTTTGTGACCATCTAAGCCATTTTCATGGGCTATAGCACATCCTATCGAGAGAGTGTAGCAATATTCTTGTCATAGACTCCTCCTCTTTCCGATGTAATTTTGAGCCTATCTAAGGTGTCCGTGGGCTATAGCACATGCCCTCGAGGTTCACATATCATTTATGTGTTGTTTCTATTTTTTTCATTGGAGCCAATTTCCATCCAACTAAGCCATTTTCATAGGCTATAGCACATCCTATCGAGAGTCTATAGCAATATTCATGTCCTAGACTCGTCCTCTTTTCAATGTAATTTTGAGCCTTTTTAAGGAGTTCGTGGGCTATACCACATGCCCTTGAGGGTCAGATATGATTTAACTATATTATTTTGTTATCTTCATTTGAGCTATTTTTTTAACCATCTAAGCCATTTTCGTGGGCTATAGCACATCCCATCGAGAAACTATAGCAATATTTATGTCGTAGAGTCCTCCTCTTTCTGATGTAATTTTGAGCCTATCTAAGGTCTTCGTGGGCTATAGCATAAGCCCATGAGGGTCAGATAGCACATCCTATCGAGAGACTATAGCAATATTCATGTCCTAGACTCGTCCTATTTTTGATGTAATTTTGAGCCTGTCTAAGGTGTTCGTGTGCTGTAGCACATGCCCTTGAGGGTGAGATATGATTTAACTATATTTCTTTGTTATCTTCATTCAACCCATTTTTTTAACCGTCTAAGCCATTTTCGTGGGCTATAGCACATCCTATCGAGAGACTATTGCAATATTCATGTCAAAATCTCCTCCTTTTTTTGATGTAATTTTGAGGCTGTCTAAGGTGTCTGTGGGCTATAGCATATGCCCTTGAGGGTCAGATATGATTTAACTATATTTTTTTGTTATCTTCATTTGGGCCATTTTTTAACCATCTAAGCCATTTTCATGGGCTCTAGCATATCCTATCGAGAGAGTGTAGCAATATTCATGCCGTAGACTCCTCTTTCTGATGTAATTTTGATCCTGTTTAAGGTGTCCGTGGGCTATAGCACATGCCCTCGAGGTAGATATCATTTATGTGTTTTTTTCATTATTTTCATTGGAGCCAATTTCCAACCAACTAAGCCATTTTCATAGGCTATAGCACATCCAATGGAGAGTCCATAGCAATATTCATGTCCTAGACTCGTTCTCTTTTCAATGTAATTTTCAGTCTGTCTAAGGTATCCGTGGGCTATAGCACATGCGCTCGAGGGTCAGATATCATTTATCTATTTTTGTTGCTATCATCATTCAAGCCAGTTTCCACCCAACTAAGCCATTTTCATGGGCTATAGCACATCCTATCGAGAGACTATTGCAATATTCGTGTCCTGGATTCCTCCTCTTTTTGATGTAATTTTGAGCCTATCTAAGGTGTCCGTGGGCTATAGCACATGCCCTTCAGGGTTAGATATGATTTCACTATATTTTTTGTTATCTTCATTCAAGCTATTTTTTTAACCATCTAAGCCATTTTCATGGGCTATAGTACAACCTATCAAGGGCATGTGATATATTCATGTCGTAGACTCCTCCTCTTTCTAATGTAATTTTGAGCCTGTCTAAGGAGTCCGTGGGCTATAGCACATGCACTTGAGGGTAAGATATGAGTTAACTATATTTTTTGTTATCTTCATTTGAGGCATTTTTGTAACCATCTAAGCCATTTTCATGGGCTATAGCACATACGCTCGAGGGTCAGATATCATTTATCTATTTTTGTTGCTATCATTATTCAAGCCAGTTTCCACCCAACTAAGCCATTTTCATAGGCTATAGCACATCCTATCGAGAGACTATTGCAATATTCGTGTCCTGGATTCCTCCTCTTTTTGATGTAATTTTGAGCCTATCTAAGGTGTCCGTGGGCTATAGCACATGCCCTTGAGGGTCAGATATGATTTCACTATATTTTTTGTTATCTTCATTCAAGCCATTTTTTAACCATCTAAGCCATTTTCTTGAGCTATAGCATAACCTATCAAGGGCATGTGCTATATTCATGTCGTAGACTCCTCCTCTTTCCGATGTAATTTTGAGCCTATCTAAGGAGTCCGTGGGCTATAGCACATGCACTTGAGGGTCAGATATGATTTAACTATATTTTTTTGTTATCTTCATTTGAGCCATTTTTGTAACCATCTAAGCCATTTTCATGGGCTATAGCACATCCTATCGAGAGAGTGTAGCAATATTCTTGTCATAGACTCCTCCTCTTTCCGATGTAATTTTGAGCCTATCTAAGGTGTCCGTGGGCTATAGCACATGCCCTCGAGGTTCACATATCATTTATGTGTTTTTTTATTTTTTTCATTGGAGCCAGTTTCCACCCAACTAAGCCATTTTCATGGGCTATAGCACATCCTATCGAGAGACTATAGCAATATTCATGTCCTAGACTCCTCTTTTTGATGTAATTTTGAGCATGTCTAAGGTGTCCGTGGGCTATAGCACATGCACTTGAGGGTCAGATATAATTTAGCTATATTTTTTATTATCTTCATTCGAGCCATTTTTTAACCATCTAAGCCATTTTCGTGGGCTATAGCACAATATCGAGGGCATGTGCTATATTCATGTCGTAGACTCCTCCTCTTTTCCATGTAATTTTGAGCCTGTCTAAGGAGTTCGTGGGCTATACCACATGCCCTTGAGGGTTAGATATGATTTAACTATATTTTTTTGTTATCTTCATTTGAGCTATTTTTTTAACCATCTAAGCCATTTTCATGGGCTATAGCACATCCCATCGAGAGACTATAGCAATATTTATGTCGTAGACTCCTCCTCTTTCTGATGTAATTTTGAGCCTATCTAAGGTCTTCGTGGGCTATAGCATAAGCCCATGAGGATCAGATAGCACATCCTATCGAGAGACTATAGCAACATTCATGTCCTAGACTCGTCCTATTTGTGATGTAATTTTGGGCCTGTCTAAGGTGTTCGTGTGCTGTAGCACATGCCCTTGAGGGTGAGATATGATTTATCTATATTTCTTTGTTATCTTCATTCGACCCATTTTTTTAACCGTCTAAGCCATTTTCGTGGGCTATAGCACATCCTATCGAGAGACTATAGCAATATTCATGTCGAAAACTCCTCCTCTTTTTGATGTAATTTTGAGGCTCTCTAAGGTGTCTGTGGGCTATAGCACATGCCCTGGAGGGTCAGATATGATTTAACTATATTTTTTTGTTATCTTCATTTGAGGCATTTTTGTAACCATCTAAGCCATTTTCATGGGCTATAGCACATCCTATCGAGAGAGTGTAGCAATATTCTTGTCATAGACTCCTCCTCTTTCCGATGTAATTTTGAGCCTATCTAAGGTGTCCGTGGGCTATAGCACATGCCCTCGAGGTTCACATATCATTTATGTGTTGTTTCTATTTTTTTCATTGGAGCCAATTTCCATCCAACTAAGCCATTTTCATAGGCTATAGCACATCCTATCGAGAGTCTATAGCAATATTCATGTCCTAGACTCGTCCTCTTTTCAATGTAATTTTGAGCCTTTTTAAGGAGTTCGTGGGCTATACCACATGCCCTTGAGGGTCAGATATGATTTAACTATATTATTTTGTTATCTTCATTTGAGCTATTTTTTTAACCATCTAAGCCATTTTCGTGGGCTATAGCACATCCCATCGAGAAACTATAGCAATATTTATGTCGTAGAGTCCTCCTCTTTCTGATGTAATTTTGAGCCTATCTAAGGTCTTCGTGGGCTATAGCATAAGCCCATGAGGGTCAGATAGCACATCCTATCGAGAGACTATAGCAATATTCATGTCCTAGACTCGTCCTATTTTTGATGTAATTTTGAGCCTGTCTAAGGTGTTCGTGTGCTGTAGCACATGCCCTTGAGGGTGAGATATGATTTAACTATATTTCTTTGTTATCTTCATTCAACCCATTTTTTTAACCGTCTAAGCCATTTTCGTGGGCTATAGCACATCCTATCGAGAGACTATTGCAATATTCATGTCAAAATCTCCTCCTTTTTTTGATGTAATTTTGAGGCTGTCTAAGGTGTCTGTGGGCTATAGCATATGCCCTTGAGGGTCAGATATGATTTAACTATATTTTTTTGTTATCTTCATTTGGGCCATTTTTTAACCATCTAAGCCATTTTCATGGGCTCTAGCATATCCTATCGAGAGAGTGTAGCAATATTCATGCCGTAGACTCCTCTTTCTGATGTAATTTTGATCCTGTTTAAGGTGTCCGTGGGCTATAGCACATGCCCTCGAGGTAGATATCATTTATGTGTTTTTTTCATTATTTTCATTGGAGCCAATTTCCAACCAACTAAGCCATTTTCATAGGCTATAGCACATCCAATGGAGAGTCCATAGCAATATTCATGTCCTAGACTCGTTCTCTTTTCAATGTAATTTTCAGTCTGTCTAAGGTATCCGTGGGCTATAGCACATGCGCTCGAGGGTCAGATATCATTTATCTATTTTTGTTGCTATCATCATTCAAGCCAGTTTCCACCCAACTAAGCCATTTTCATGGGCTATAGCACATCCTATCGAGAGACTATTGCAATATTCGTGTCCTGGATTCCTCCTCTTTTTGATGTAATTTTGAGCCTATCTAAGGTGTCCGTGGGCTATAGCACATGCCCTTCAGGGTTAGATATGATTTCACTATATTTTTTGTTATCTTCATTCAAGCTATTTTTTTAACCATCTAAGCCATTTTCATGGGCTATAGTACAACCTATCAAGGGCATGTGATATATTCATGTCGTAGACTCCTCCTCTTTCTAATGTAATTTTGAGCCTGTCTAAGGAGTCCGTGGGCTATAGCACATGCACTTGAGGGTAAGATATGAGTTAACTATATTTTTTTGTTATCTTCATTTGAGCCATTTTTGTAACCATCTAAGCCATTTTCATGGGCTATAGCACATCCTATCGAGAGAGTGTAGCAATATTCTTGTCATAGACTCCTCCTCTTTCCGATGTAATTTTGAGCCTATCTGATACATCCGGCCTAGGTAGGGTGGAACAAAGCCCGACACACCGATCCGGATTCCCTGAATCCCGCAATCTTAGCATCACAACTCCTGCCAAAAGCCTGACACACCGACCCGATTCTAGGTCCACGACCCGAATCCGCAGTCTTAGCACCGCAACACCGGCGCCCCCACTCAGGGAAAGGCCCAATCTCCGTAAAAGACTAGTCTGATAGGGGAAGGGTGGCTCTCCCTTTTAAGGTGGCTTCCACCTCCCAAGCTAAGCAAGGTGGGATTATTCAGAGGCTCACACGGTCGTCGCCCTAGCGGGTAATAGTGGAGGATGTCCTCATCATTCTCCCCTTCTTAACAAGGGCCCAGCTCTGATACCAAATGATACATCCGGCCCAGGTAGGGTGGAACAAAGCCCGACACACCGATCCGGATTCCCTGAATCCCGCAATCTTAGCATCACAACTCCTGCCAAAAGCCTGACACACCGACCCGATTCTAGGTCCACGACCCGAATCCGTAGTCTTAGCACCGCAACACCGGCGCCCCCACTCAGGGAAAGGCCCAATCTCCCTAAAAGACTAGTCTGATAGGGGAAGGGTGGCTCTCCCTTTTAAGGTGGCTTCCACCTCCCAAGCTAAGCAAGGTGGGATTATTCAGAGGCTCACACGGTCGTCGCCCTAGCGGGTAATAGTGGAGGATGTCCTCATCACTATCTAAGGTGTACGTGGGCTATAGCACATGCCCTCGAGGTTCACATATCATTTATGTGTTTTTTTATTTTTTTCATTGGAGCCAGTTTCCACCCAACTAAGCCATTTTCATGGGCTATAGCACATCCTATCGAGAGACTATAGCAATATTCATGTCCTAGACTCCTCTTTTTGATGTAATTTTGAGCATGTCTAAGGTGTCCGTGGGCTATAGCACATGCACTTGAGGGTCAGACATAATTTAGCTATATTTTTTATTATCTTCATTCGAGCCATTTTTTAACCATCTAAGCCATTTTCGTGGGCTATAGCACAATATCGAGGGCATGTGCTATATTCATGTCGTAGACTCCTCCTCTTTTCCATGTAATTTTGAGCCTGTCTAAGGAGTTCGTGGGCTATACCACATGCCCTTGAGGGTTAGATATGATTTAACTATATTTTTTTGTTATCTTCATTTGAGCTATTTTTTTAACCATCTAAGCCATTTTCGTGGGCTATAGCACATCCCATCGAGAGACTATAGCAATATTTATGTCGTAGACTCCTCCTCTTTCTGATGTAATTTTGAGCCTATCTAAGGTCTTCGTGGGCTATAGCATAAGCCCATGAGGATCAGATAGCACATCCTATCGAGAGACTATAGCAATATTCATGTCCTAGACTCGTCCTATTTTTTATGTAATTTTGGGCCTGTCTAAGGTGTTCGTGTGCTGTAGCACATGCCCTTGAGGGTGAGATATGATTTATCTATATTTCTTTGTTATCTTCATTCGACCCATTTTTTTAACCGTCTAAGCCATTTTCGTGGGCTATAGCACATCCTATCGAGAGACTATAGCAATATTCATGTCGAAAACTCCTCCTCTTTTTGATGTAATTTTGAGGCTCTCTAAGGTGTCCGTGGGCTATAGCACATGCCCTGGAGGGTCAGATATGATTTAACTATATTTTTTTGTTATCTTCATTTGAGCCATTTTTTTAACCATCTAAGCCATTTTCATGGGCTATAGCATATCCTATCGAGAGAGTGTAGCAATATTCATGTCGTAGACTCCTCTTTCTGATGTAATTTTGAGCCTGTTTAAGGTGTCCGTGGGCTATAGCACATGCTCTCGAGGCAGATATCATTTATGTGTTTCTTTCATTATTTTTATTGGAGCCAATTTCCACCCAACTAAGCCATTTTCATAGGCTATAGCACATCCTACAGAGAGTCCATAGCAATATTCATGTCCTAGACTCGTTCTCTTTTCCACGTAATTTTCAGTCTATCTAAGGTGTCCGTGGGCTATAGCACATACGCTCGAGGGTCAGATATCATTTATCTATTTTTGTTGCTATCATTATTCAAGCCAGTTTCCACCCAACTAAGCCATTTTCATAGGCTATAGCACATCCTATCGAGAGACTATTGCAATACTCGTGTCCTGGATTCCTCCTCTTTTTGATGTAATTTTGAGCCTATCTAAGGTGTCCGTGGGCTATAGCACATGCCCTTGAGGGTCAGATATGATTTCACTATATTTTTTGTTATCTTCATTCAAGCCATTTTTTAACCATCTAAGCCATTTTCTTGAGCTATAGCATAACCTATCAAGGGCATGTGCTATATTCATGTCGTAGACTCCTCCTCTTTCCGATGTAATTTTGAGCCTATCTAAGGAGTCCGTGGGCTATAGCACATGCACTTGAGGGTCAGATATGATTTAACTATATTTTTTTGTTATCTTCATTTGAGCCATTTTTGTAACCATCTAAGCCATTTTCATGGGCTATAGCACATCCTATCGAGAGAGTGTAGCAATATTCTTGTCATAGACTCCTCCTCTTTCCGATGTAATTTTGAGCCTATCTAAGGTGTCCGTGGGCTATAGCACATGCCCTCGAGGTTCACATATCATTTATGTGTTTTTTTATTTTTTTCATTGGAGCCAGTTTCCACCCAACTAAGCCATTTTCATGGGCTATAGCACATCCTATCGAGAGACTATAGCAATATTCATGTCCTAGACTCCTCTTTTTGATGTAATTTTGAGCATGTCTAAGGTGTCCGTGGGCTATAGCACATGCACTTGAGGGTCAGATATAATTTAGCTATATTTTTTATTATCTTCATTCGAGCCATTTTTTAACCATCTAAGCTATTTTCGTGGGCTATAGCACAATATCGAGGGCATGTGCTATATTCATGTCGTAGACTCCTCCTCTTTTCCATGTAATTTTGAGCCTGTCTAAGGAGTTCGTGGGCTATACCACATGCCCTTGAGGGTTAGATATGATTTAACTATATTTTTTTGTTATCTTCATTTGAGCTATTTTTTTAACCATCTAAGCCATTTTCATGGGCTATAGCACATCCCATCGAGAGACTATAGCAATATTTATGTCGTAGACTCCTCCTCTTTCTGATGTAATTTTGAGCCTATCTAAGGTCTTCGTGGGCTATAGCATAAGCCCATGAGGATCAGATAGCACATCCTATCGAGAGACTATAGCAACATTCATGTCCTAGACTCGTCCTATTTGTGATGTAATTTTGGGCCTGTCTAAGGTGTTCGTGTGCTGTAGCACATGCCCTTGAGGGTGAGATATGATTTATCTATATTTCTTTGTTATCTTCATTCGACCCATTTTTTTAACCGTCTAAGCCATTTTCGTGGGCTATAGCACATCCTATCGAGAGACTATAGCAATATTCATGTCGAAAACTCCTCCTCTTTTTGATGTAATTTTGAGGCTCTCTAAGGTGTCTGTGGGCTATAGCACATGCCCTGGAGGGTCAGATATGATTTAACTATATTTTTTTGTTATCTTCATTTGAGCCATTTTTGTAACCATCTCAGCCATTTTCATGGGCTATAGCACATCCTATCGAGAGAGTGTAGCAATATTCTTGTCATAGACTCCTCCTCTTTCCGATGTAATTTTGAGCCTATCTAAGGTGTCCGTGGGCTATAGCACATGCCCTCGAGGTTCACATATCATTTATGTGTTGTTTCTATTTTTTTCATTGGAGCCAATTTCCATCCAACTAAGCCATTTTCATAGGCTATAGCACATCCTATCGAGAGTCTATAGCAATATTCATGTCCTAGACTCGTCCTCTTTTCAATGTAATTTTGAGCCTTTTTAAGGAGTTCGTGGGCTATACCACATGCCCTTGAGGGTCAGATATGATTTAACTATATTATTTTGTTATCTTCATTTGAGCTATTTTTTTAACCATCTAAGCCATTTTCGTGGGCTATAGCACATCCCATCGAGAAACTATAGCAATATTTATGTCGTAGAGTCCTCCTCTTTCTGATGTAATTTTGAGCCTATCTAAGGTCTTCGTGGGCTATAGCATAAGCCCATGAGGGTCAGATAGCACATCCTATCGAGAGACTATAGCAATATTCATGTCCTAGACTCGTCCTATTTTTGATGTAATTTTGAGCCTGTCTAAGGTGTTCGTGTGCTGTAGCACATGCCCTTGAGGGTGAGATATGATTTAACTATATTTCTTTGTTATCTTCATTCAACCCATTTTTTTAACCGTCTAAGCCATTTTCGTGGGCTATAGCACATCCTATCGAGAGACTATAGCAATATTCATGTCAAAATCTCCTCCTTTTTTTGATGTAATTTTGAGGCTGTCTAAGGTGTCTGTGGGCTATCGCATATGCCCTTGAGGGTCAGATATGATTTAACTATATTTTTTTGTTATCTTCATTTGGGCCATTTTTTAACCATCTAAGCCATTTTCATGGGCTATAGCATATCCTATCGAGAGAATGTAGCAATATTCATGCCGTAGACTCCTCTTTCTGATGTAATTTTGATCCTGTTTAAGGTGTCCGTGGGCTATAGCACATGCCCTCGAGGTAGATATCATTTATGTGTTTTTTTCATTATTTTCATTGGAGCCAATTTCCAACCAACTAAGCCATTTTCATAGGCTATAGCACATCCTATGGAGAGTCCATAGCAATATTCATGTCCTAGACTCGTTCTCTTTTCAATGTAATTTTCAGTCTGTCTAAGGTATCCGTGGGCTATAGCACATGCGCTCGAGGGTCAGATATCATTTATCTATTTTTGTTGCTATCATCATTCAAGCCAGTTTCCACCCAACTAAGCCATTTTCATGGGCTATAGCACATCCTATCGAGAGACTATTGCAATATTCGTGTCCTGGATTCCTCCTCTTTTTTATGTAATTTTGAGCCTATCTAAGGTGTCCGTGGGCTATAGCACATGCCCTTCAGGGTTAGATATGATTTCACTATATTTTTTGTTATCTTCATTCAAGCTATTTTTTAACCATCTAAGCCATTTTCATGGGCTATAGTACAACCTATCAAGGGCATGTGATATATTCATGTCGTAGACTCCTCCTCTTTCTGATGTATTTGAGCCTGTCTAAGGAGTCCGTGGGCTATAGCACATGCACTTGAGGGTAAGATATGATTTAACTATATTTTTTTGTTATCTTCATTTGAGCCATTTTTGTAACCATCTAAGCCATTTTCATGGGCTATAGCACATCCTATCGAGAGAGTGTAGCAATATTCTTGTCATAGACTCCTCCTCTTTCCGATGTAATTTTGAGCCTATATCTAAGGTGTCCGTGGGCTATAGCACATGCCCTCGAGGTTCACATATCATTTATGTGTTTTTTTATTTTTTTCATTGGAGCCAGTTTCCACCCAACTAAGCCATTTTCATGGGCTATAGCACATCCTATCGAGAGACTATAGCAATATTCATGTCCTAGACTCCTCTTTTTGATGTAATTTTGAGCATGTCTAAGGTGTCCGTGGGCTATAGCACATGCACTTGAGGGTCAGATATAATTTAGCTATATTTTTTATTATCTTCATTCGAGCCATTTTTTAACCATCTAAGCCATTTTCGTGGGCTATAGCACAATATCGAGGGCATGTGCTATATTCATGTCGTAGACTCCTCCTCTTTTCCATGTAATTTTGAGCCTGTCTAAGGAGTTCGTGGGCTATACCACATGCCCTTGAGGGTTAGATATGATTTAACTATATTTTTTTGTTATCTTCATTTGAGCTATTTTTTTAACCATCTAAGCCATTTTCGTGGGCTATAGCACATCCCATCGAGAGACTATAGCAATATTTATGTCGTAGACTCCTCCTCTTTCCGATGTAATTTTGAGCCTATCTAAGGTCTTCGTGGGCTATAGCATAAGCCCATGAGGATCAGATAGCACATCCTATCGAGAGACTATAGCAACATTCATGTCCTAGACTCGTCCTATTTGTGATGTAATTTTGGGCCTGTCTAAGGTGTTCGTGTGCTGTAGCACATGCCCTTGAGGGTGAGATATGATTTATCTATATTTCTTTGTTATCTTCATTCGACCCATTTTTTTAACCGTCTAAGCCATTTTCGTGGGCTATAGCACATCCTATCGAGAGACTATAGCAATATTCATGTCGAAAACTCCTCCTCTTTTTGATGTAATTTTGAGGCTCTCTAAGGTGTCTGTGGGCTATAGCACATGCCCTGGAGGGTCAGATATGATTTAACTATATTTTTTTGTTATCTTCATTTGAGCCATTTTTTTAACCATCTAAGCCATTTTCATGGGCTATAGCATATCCTATCGAGAGAGTGTAGCAATATTCATGTCGTAGACTCCTCTTTCTGATGTAATTTTGAGCCTGTTTAAGGTGTCCGTGGGCTATAGCACATGCTCTCGAGGCAGATATCATTTATGTGTTTCTTTCATTATTTTTATTGGAGCCAATTTCCACCCAACTAAGCCATTTTCATAGGCTATAGCACATCCTATGGAGAGTCCATAGCAATATTCATGTCCTAGACTCGTTCTCTTTTCAATGTAATTTTCAGTCTGTCTAAGGTATCCGTGGGCTATAGCACATGCGCTCGAGGGCCAGATATCATTTATCTATTTTTATTGCTATCATCATTCAAGCCAGTTTCCACCCAACTAAGCCATTTTCATGGGCTATAGCACATCCTATCGAGAGACTATTGCAATATTCGTGTCCTGGATTCCTCCTCTTTTTGATGTAATTTTGAGCCTATCTAAGGTGTCCGTGGGCTATAGCACATGCCCTTCAGGGTTAGATATGATTTCACTATATTTTTTGTTATCTTCATTCAAGCTATTTTTTAACCATCTAAGCCATTTTCATGGGCTATAGTACAACCTATCAAGGGCATGTGATATATTCATGTCGTAGACTCCTCCTCTTTCTGATGTAATTTTGAGCCTGTCTAAGGAGTCCGTGGGCTATAGCACATGCACTTGAGGGTAAGATATGATTTAACTATATTTTTTTGTTATCTTCATTTGAGGCATTTTTGTAACCATCTAAGCCATTTTCTTGGGCTATAGCACATCCTATCGAGAGAGTGTAGCAATATTCTTGTCATAGACTCCTCCTCTTTCCGATGTAATTTTGAGCCTATCTAAGGTGTCCGTGGGCTATAGCACATGCCCTCGAGGTTCACATATCATTTATGTGTTGTTTCTATTTTTTTCATTGGAGCCAATTTCCATCCAACTAAGCCATTTTCATAGGCTATAGCACATCCTATCGAGAGTCTATAGCAATATTCATGTCCTAGACTCGTCCTCTTTTCAATGTAATTTTGAGCCTTTTTAAGGAGTTCGTGGGCTATACCACATGCCCTTGAGGGTCAGATATGATTTAACTATATTATTTTGTTATCTTCATTTGAGCTATTTTTTTAACCATCTAAGCCATTTTCGTGGGCTATAGCACATCCCATCGAGAAACTATAGCAATATTTATGTCGTAGAGTCCTCCTCTTTCTGATGTAATTTTGAGCCTATCTAAGGTCTTCGTGGGCTATAGCATAAGCCCATGAGGGTCAGATAGCACATCCTATCGAGAGACTATAGCAATATTCATGTCCTAGACTCGTCCTATTTTTGATGTAATTTTGAGCCTGTCTAAGGTGTTCGTGTGCTGTAGCACATGCCCTTGAGGGTGAGATATGATTTAACTATATTTCTTTGTTATCTTCATTCAACCCATTTTTTTAACCGTCTAAGCCATTTTCGTGGGCTATAGCACATCCTATCGAGAGACTATAGCAATATTCATGTCAAAATCTCCTCCTTTTTTTGATGTAATTTTGAGGCTGTCTAAGGTGTTCGTGTGCTGTAGCATATGCCCTTGAGGGTCAGATATGATTTAACTATATTTTTTGTTATCTTCATTTGGGCCATTTTTTAACCATCTAAGCCATTTTCATGGGCTATAGCATATCCTATCGAGAGAGTGTAGCAATATTCATGCCGTAGACTCCTCTTTCTGATGTAATTTTGATCCTGTTTAAGGTGTCCGTGGGCTATAGCACATGCCCTCGAGGTAGATATCATTTATGTGTTTTTTCATTATTTTCATTGGAGCCAATTTCCAACCAACTAAGCCATTTTCATAGGCTATAGCACATCCTATGGAGAGTCCATAGCAATATTCATGTCCTAGACTCGTTCTCTTTTCAATGTAATTTTCAGTCTGTCTAAGGTATCCGTGGGCTATAGCACATGCGCTCGAGGGTCAGATATCATTTATCTATTTTTGTTGCTATCATCATTCAAGCCAGTTTCCACCCAACTAAGCCATTTTCATGGGCTATAGCACATCCTATCGAGAGACTATTGCAATATTCGTGTCCTGGATTCCTCCTCTTTTTTATGTAATTTTGAGCCTATCTAAGGTGTCCGTGGGCTATAGCACATGCCCTTCAGGGTTAGATATGATTTCACTATATTTTTTGTTATCTTCATTCAAGCTATTTTTTAACCATCTAAGCCATTTTCATGGGCTATAGTACAACCTATCAAGGGCATGTGATATATTCATGTCGTAGACTCCTCCTCTTTCTGATGTATTTGAGCCTGTCTAAGGAGTCCGTGGGCTATAGCACATGCACTTGAGGGTAAGATATGATTTAACTATATTTTTTTGTTATCTTCATTTGAGCCATTTTTGTAACCATCTAAGCCATTTTCATGGGCTATAGCACATCCTATCGTGAGAGTGTAGCAATATTCTTGTCATAGACTCCTCCTCTTTCCGATGTAATTTTGAGCCTATCTAAGGTGTCCGTGGGCTATAGCACATGCCCTCGAGGTTCACATATCATTTATGTGTTTTTTTATTTTTTTCATTGGAGCCAGTTTCCACCCAACTAAGCCATTTTCATGGGCTATAGCACATCCTATCGAGAGACTATAGCAATATTCATGTCCTAGACTCCTCTTTTTGATGTAATTTTGAGCATGTCTAAGGTGTCCGTGGGCTATAGCACATGCACTTGAGGGTCAGATATAATTTAGCTATATTTTTTATTATCTTCATTCGAGCCATTTTTTAACCATCTAAGCCATTTTCGTGGGCTATAGCACAATATCGAGGGCATGTGCTATATTCATGTCGTAGACTCCTCCTCTTTTCCATGTAATTTTGAGCCTGTCTAAGGAGTTCGTGGGCTATACCACATGCCCTTGAGGGTTAGATATGATTTAACTATATTTTTTTGTTATCTTCATTTGAGCTATTTTTTTAACCATCTAAGCCATTTTCGTGGGCTATAGCACATCCCATCGAGAGACTATAGCAATATTTATGTCGTAGACTCCTCCTCTTTCTGATGTAATTTTGAGCCTATCTAAGGTCTTCGTGGGCTATAGCATAAGCCCATGAGGATCAGATAGCACATCCTATCGAGAGACTATAGCAACATTCATGTCCTAGACTCGTCCTATTTGTGATGTAATTTTGGGCCTGTCTAAGGTGTTCGTGTGCTGTAGCACATGCCCTTGAGGGTGAGATATGATTTATCTATATTTCTTTGTTATCTTCATTCGACCCATTTTTTTAACCGTCTAAGCCATTTTCGTGGGCTATAGCACATCCTATCGAGAGACTATAGCAATATTCATGTCGAAAACTCCTCCTCTTTTTGATGTAATTTTGAGGCTCTCTAAGGTGTCTGTGGGCTATAGCACATGCCCTGGAGGGTCAGATATGATTTAACTATATTTTTTTGTTATCTTCATTTGAGCCATTTTTTTAACCATCTAAGCCATTTTCATGGGCTATAGCATATCCTATCGAGAGAGTGTAGCAATATTCATGTCGTAGACTCCTCTTTCTGATGTAATTTTGAGCCTGTTTAAGGTGTCCGTGGGCTATAGCACATGCTCTCGAGGCAGATATCATTTATGTGTTTCTTTCATTATTTTTATTGGAGCCAATTTCCACCCAACTAAGCCATTTTCATAGGCTATAGCACATCCTATGGAGAGTCCATAGCAATATTCATGTCCTAGACTCGTTCTCTTTTCAATGTAATTTTCAGTCTGTCTAAGGTATCCGTGGGCTATAGCACATGCGCTCGAGGGCCAGATATCATTTATCTATTTTTATTGCTATCATCATTCAAGCCAGTTTCCACCCAACTAAGCCATTTTCATGGGCTATAGCACATCCTATCGAGAGACTATTGCAATATTCGTGTCCTGGATTCCTCCTCTTTTTGATGTAATTTTGAGCCTATCTAAGGTGTCCGTGGGCTATAGCACATGCCCTTCAGGGTTAGATATGATTTCACTATATTTTTTGTTATCTTCATTCAAGCTATTTTTTTAACCATCTAAGCCATTTTCATGGGCTATAGTACAACCTATCAAGGGCATGTGATATATTCATGTCGTAGACTCCTCCTCTTTCTGATGTAATTTTGAGCCTGTCTAAGGAGTCCGTGGGCTATAGCACATGCACTTGAGGGTAAGATATGATTTAACTATATTTTTTTGTTATCTTCATTTGAGGCATTTTTGTAACCATCTAAGCCATTTTCATGGGCTATAGCACATCCTATCGAGAGAGTGTAGCAATATTCTTGTCATAGACTCCTCCTCTTTCCGATGTAATTTTGAGCCTATCTAAGGTGTCCGTGGGCTATAGCACATGCCCTCGAGGTTCACATATCATTTATGTGTTGTTTCTATTTTTTTTCATTGGAGCCAATTTCCATCCAACTAAGCCATTTTCATAGGCTATAGCACATCCTATCGAGAGTCTATAGCAATATTCATGTCCTAGACTCGTCCTCTTTTCAATGTAATTTTGAGCCTTTTTAAGGAGTTCGTGGGCTATACCACATGCCCTTGAGGGTCAGATATGATTTAACTATATTATTTTGTTATCTTCATTTGAGCTATTTTTTTAACCATCTAAGCCATTTTCGTGGGCTATAGCACATCCCATCGAGAAACTATAGCAATATTTATGTCGTAGAGTCCTCCTCTTTCTGATGTAATTTTGAGCCTATCTAAGGTCTTCGTGGGCTATAGCATAAGCCCATGAGGGTCAGATAGCACATCCTATCGAGAGACTATAGCAATATTCATGTCCTAGACTCGTCCTATTTTTGATGTAATTTTGAGCCTGTCTAAGGTGTTCGTGTGCTATAGCACATGCCCTTGAGGGTGAGATATGATTTAACTATATTTCTTTGTTATCTTCATTCAACCCATTTTTTTAACCGTCTAAGCCATTTTCGTGGGCTATAGCACATCCTATCGAGAGACTATAGCAATATTCATGTCAAAATCTCCTCCTTTTTTTGATGTAATTTTGAGGCTGTCTAAGGTGTCTGTGGGCTATAGCATATGCCCTTGAGGGTCAGATATGATTTAACTATATTTTTTTGTTATCTTCATTTGGGCCATTTTTTAACCATCTAAGCCATTTTCATGGGCTATAGCATATCCTATCGAGAGAGTGTAGCAATATTCATGCCGTAGACTCCTCTTTCTGATGTAATTTTGATCCTGTTTAAGGTGTCCGTGGGCTATAGCACATGCCCTCGAGGTAGATATCATTTATGTGTTTTTTTCATTATTTTCATTGGAGCCAATTTCCAACCAACTAAGCCATTTTCATAGGCTATAGCACATCCTATGGAGAGTCCATAGCAATATTCATGTCCTAGACTCGTTCTCTTTTCAATGTAATTTTTAGTCTGTCTAAGGTATCCGTGGGCTATAGCACATGCGCTCGAGGGTCAGATATCATTTATCTATTTTTGTTGCTATCATCATTCAAGCCAGTTTCCACCCAACTAAGCCATTTTCATGGGCTATAGCACATCCTATCGAGAGACTATTGCAATATTCGTGTCCTGGATTCCTCCTCTTTTTGATGTAATTTTGAGCCTATCTAAGGTGTCCGTGGGCTATAGCACATGCCCTTCAGGGTTAGATATGATTTCACTATATTTTTTGTTATCTTCATTCAAGCTATTTTTTTAACCATCTAAGCCATTTTCATGGGCTATAGTACAACCTATCAAGGGCATGTGATATATTCATGTCGTAGACTCCTCCTCTTTCTGATGTAATTTTGAGCCTGTCTAAGGAGTCCGTGGGCTATAGCACATGCACTTGAGGGTAAGATATGATTTAACTATATTTTTTTGTTATCTTCATTTGAGGCATTTTTGTAACCATCTAAGCCATTTTCATGGGCTATAGCACATCCTATCGAGAGAGTGTAGCAATATTCTTGTCATAGACTCCTCCTCTTTCCGATGTAATTTTGAGCCTATCTAAGGTGTCCGTGGGCTATAGCACATGCCCTCGAGGTTCACATATCATTTATGTGTTGTTTCTATTTTTTTCATTGGAGCCAATTTCCATCCAACTAAGCCATTTTCATAGGCTATAGCACATCCTATCGAGAGTCTATAGCAATATTCATGTCCTAGACTCGTCCTCTTTTCAATGTAATTTTGAGCCTTTTTAAGGAGTTCGTGGGCTATACCACATGCCCTTGAGGGTCAGATATGATTTAACTATATTATTTTGTTATCTTCATTTGAGCTATTTTTTTAACCATCTAAGCCATTTTCGTGGGCTATAGCACATCCCATCGAGAAACTATAGCAATATTTATGTCGTAGAGTCCTCCTCTTTCTGATGTAATTTTGAGCCTATCTAAGGTCTTCGTGGGCTATAGCATAAGCCCATGAGGGTCAGATAGCACATCCTATCGAGAGACTATAGCAATATTCATGTCCTAGACTCGTCCTATTTTTGATGTAATTTTGAGCCTGTCTAAGGTGTTCGTGTGCTATAGCACAAGCCCTTGAGGGTGAGATATGATTTAACTATATTTCTTTGTTATCTTCATTCAACCCATTTTTTTAACCGTCTAAGCCATTTTCGTGGGCTATAGCACATCCTATCGAGAGACTATAGCAATATTCATGTCAAAATCTCCTCCTTTTTTTGATGTAATTTTGAGGCTGTCTAAGGTGTCTGTGGGCTATAGCATATGCCCTTGAGGGTCAGATATGATTTAACTATATTTTTTTGTTATCTTCATTTGGGCCATTTTTTAACCATCTAAGCCATTTTCATGGGCTATAGCATATCCTATCGAGAGAGTGTAGCAATATTCATGCCGTAGACTCCTCTTTCTGATGTAATTTTGATCCTGTTTAAGGTGTCCGTGGGCTATAGCACATGCCCTCGAGGTAGATATCATTTATGTGTTTTTTTCATTATTTTCATTGGAGCCAATTTCCAACCAACTAAGCCATTTTCATAGGCTATAGCACATCCTATGGAGAGTCCATAGCAATATTCATGTCCTAGACTCGTTCTCTTTTCAATGTAATTTTTAGTCTGTCTAAGGTATCCGTGGGCTATAGCACATGCGCTCGAGGGTCAGATATCATTTATCTATTTTTGTTGCTATCATCATTCAAGCCAGTTTCCACCCAACTAAGCCATTTTCATGGGCTATAGCACATCCTATCGAGAGACTATTGCAATATTCGTGTCCTGGATTCCTCCTCTTTTTGATGTAATTTTGAGCCTATCTAAGGTGTCCGTGGGCTATAGCACATGCCCTTTAGGGTTAGATATGATTTCACTATATTTTTTGTTATCTTCATTCAAGCTATTTTTTAACCATCTAAGCCATTTTCATGGGCTATAGTACAACCTATCAAGGGCATGTGATATATTCATGTCGTAGACTCCTCCTCTTTCTGATGTAATTTTGAGCCTGTCTAAGGAGTCCGTGGGCTATAGCGCATGCACTTGAGGGTAAGATATGATTTAACTATATTTTTTTGTTATCTTCATTTGAGCCATTTTTGTAACCATCTAAGCCATTTTCATGGGCTATAGCACATCCTATCGAGAGAGTGTAGCAATATTCTTGTCATAGACTCCTCCTCTTTCCGATGTAATTTTGAGCCTATCTAAGGTGTCCGTGGGCTATAGCACATGCCCTCGAGGTTCACATATCATTTATGTGTTTTTTTATTTTTTTCATTGGAGCCAGTTTCCACCCAACTAAGCCATTTTCATGGGCTATAGCACATCCTATCGAGAGACTATAGCAATATTCATGTCCTAGACTCCTCTTTTTGATGTAATTTTGAGCATGTCTAAGGTGTCCGTGGGCTATAGCACATGCACTTGAGGGTCAGATATAATTTAGCTATATTTTTTATTATCTTCATTCGAGCCATTTTTTAACCATCTAAGCCATTTTCGTGGGCTATAGCACAATATCGAGGGCATGTGCTATATTCATGTCGTAGACTCCTCCTCTTTTCCATGTAATTTTGAGCCTGTCTAAGGAGTTCGTGGGCTATACCACATGCCCTTGAGGGTTAGATATGATTTAACTATATTTTTTTGTTATCTTCATTTGAGCTATTTTTTTAACCATCTAAGCCATTTTCGTGGGCTATAGCACATCCCATCGAGAGACTATAGCAATATTTATGTCGTAGACTCCTCCTCTTTCTGATGTAATTTTGAGCCTATCTAAGGTCTTCGTGGGCTATAGCATAAGCCCATGAGGATCAGATAGCACATCCTATCGAGAGACTATAGCAACATTCATGTCCTAGACTCGTCCTATTTGTGATGTAATTTTGGGCCTGTCTAAGGTGTTCGTGTGCTGTAGCACATGCCCTTGAGGGTGAGATATGATTTATCTATATTTCTTTGTTATCTTCATTCGACCCATTTTTTTAACCGTCTAAGCCATTTTCGTGGGCTATAGCACATCCTATCGAGAGACTATAGCAATATTCATGTCGAAAACTCCTCCTCTTTTTGATGTAATTTTGAGGCTCTCTAAGGTGTCTGTGGGCTATAGCACATGCCCTGGAGGGTCAGATATGATTTAACTATATTTTTTTGTTATCTTCATTTGAGCCATTTTTGTAACCATCTCAGCCATTTTCATGGGCTATAGCACATCCTATCGAGAGAGTGTAGCAATATTCTTGTCATAGACTCCTCCTCTTTCCGATGTAATTTTGAGCCTATCTAAGGTGTCCGTGGGCTATAGCACATGCCCTCGAGGTTCACATATCATTTATGTGTTGTTTCTATTTTTTTCATTGGAGCCAATTTCCATCCAACTAAGCCATTTTCATAGGCTATAGCACATCCTATCGAGAGTCTATAGCAATATTCATGTCCTAGACTCGTCCTCTTTTCAATGTAATTTTGAGCCTTTTTAAGGAGTTCGTGGGCTATACCACATGCCCTTGAGGGTCATATATGATTTAACTATATTATTTTGTTATCTTCATTTGAGCTATTTTTTTAACCATCTAAGCCATTTTCGTGGGCTATAGCACATCCCATCGAGAAACTATAGCAATATTTATGTCGTAGAGTCCTCCTCTTTCCGATGTAATTTTGAGCCTATCTAAGGTCTTCGTGGGCTATAGCATAAGCCCATGAGGGTCAGATAGCACATCCTATCGAGAGACTATAGCAATATTCATGTCCTAGACTCGTCCTATTCTTGATGTAATTTTGAGCCTGTCTAAGGTGTTCGTGTGCTGTAGCACATGCCCTTGAGGGTGAGATATGATTTAACTATATTTCTTTGTTATCTTCATTCAACCCATTTTTTTAACCGTCTAAGCCATTTTCGTGGGCTATAGCACATCCTATCGAGAGACTATAGCAATATTCATGTCAAAATCTCCTCCTTTTTTTGATGTAATTTTGAGGCTGTCTAAGGTGTCTGTGGGCTATAGCATATGCCCTTGAGGGTCAGATATGATTTAACTATATTTTTTTGTTATCTTCATTTGGGCCATTTTTTAACCATCTAAGCCATTTTCATGGGCTCTAGCATATCCTATCAAGAGAGTGTAGCAATATTCATGCCGTAGACTCCTCTTTCTGATGTAATTTTGATCCTGTTTAAGGTGTCCGTGGGCTATAGCACATGCACTTGAGGGTCAGATATGATTTAACTATATTTTTTTGTTATCTTCATTTGAGGCATTTTTGTAACCATCTAAGCCATTTTCATGGGCTATAGCACATCCTATCAAGAGAGTGTAGCAATATTCTTGTCATAGACTCCTCCTCTTTCCGATGTAATTTTGAGCCTATCTAAGGTGTCCGTGGGCTATAGCACATGCCCTCGAGGTTCACATATCATTTATGTGTTGTTTCTATTTTTTTCATTGGAGCCAATTTCCATCCAACTAAGCCATTTTCATAGGCTATAGCACATCCTATCGAGAGTCTATAGCAATATTCATGTCCTAGACTCGTCCTCTTTTCAATGTAATTTTGAGCCTTTTTAAGGAGTTCGTGGGCTATACCACATGCCCTTGAGGGTCAGATAAGATTTAACTATATTATTTTGTTATCTTCATTTGAGCTATTTTTTTAACCATCTAAGCCATTTTCGTGGGCTATAGCACATCTCATCGAGAAACTATAGCAATATTTATGTCGTAGAGTCCTCCTCTTTCTGATGTAATTTGAGCCTATTGAAGGTCTTCGTGGGCTATAGCATAAGCCCATGAGGGTCTGATAGCACATCCTATCGAGAGACTATAGCAATATTCATGTCCTAGACTCGTCCTATTTTTGATGTAATTTTGTGCATGTCTAAGGTGTTCGTGGGCTGTAGCAAATGCCCTTGAGGGTGAGATATGATTTAACTATATTTCTTTGTTATCTTCATTCGACCCATTTTTTTAACCATCTAAGCCATTTTCGTGGGCTATAGCACATCCTATCGAGAGACTATAGCAATATTCATGTCGAAAACTCCTCCTCTTTTCGATGTAATTTTGAGATTGTCTAAGGTGTCCGTGGGCTATAGCACATGCCCTTGAGGGTCAGATATGATTTAACTATATTTTTTGTTATCTTCATTAGAGCCATTTTTTAACCATCTAAGCCATTTTCGTGGGCTATAGCACATCCCATCGAGAGACTATAGCAATATTTATGTCATAGATTCCTCCACTTTCTGATGTAATTTTGAGCCTATCTAAGGTCTTCGTGGGCTATAGCACAAGCCCACGAGGGTCAGATAGCACATCCTATCGAGAGACTATAGCAATATTCATGTCCTAGACGCGTCCTATTTTTGATGTAATTTTGAGCCTGTCTAAGGTGTTCGTGGGCTGTAGCACATGCCCTTGAGTGTGAGATATGATTTAACTATATTTCTTTGTTATCTTCATTTGTCCCATTTATTTAACCGTCTAAGCCATTTTGGTGGGCTATCGCACATCCTATCGAGAGACTATAGCAATATTCTTGTCGAAGACTCCTCTTTTTGATGTAATTTTGAGCCTGTCTAAGGTGTCTGTTGGCTATTGCACATGCCCTTGAGTGTGAGATATGATTTAACTATATTTTTTTGTTATCTTCATTTGGGCCATTTTTTAACCATCTAAGCCATTTTCATGGGCTATAGCATATCCTTTCGAGAGAGTGTAGCAATATTCATGCCGTAGACTCCTCTTTCTGATGTAATTTTGATCCTGTTTAAGGTGTCCGTGGGCTATAGCACATGCCCTCGAGGTAGATATCATTTATGTGTTTTTTTCATTATTTTCATTGGAGCCAATTTCCAACCAACTAAGCCATTTTCATAGGCAATAGCACATCCTATGGAGAGTCCATAGCAATATTCATGTCCTAGACTCATTCTCTTTTCAATGTAATTTTCAGTCTGTCTAAGGTATCCGTGGGCTATAGCACATGTGCTCGAGGGTCAGATATCATTTATCTATTTTTGTTGCTATCGTCATTCAAGCCAGTTTCCACCCAACTAAGCCATTTTCATGGGCTATAGCACATCCTATCGAGAGACTATTGTAATATTCGTGTCCTGGATTCCTCCTCT